>JARBJD010000633.1:0-27148 GCA_033064195.1 Blattamonas nauphoetae | reverse complement strand
CTAACTCCTAACCCTAACCTAACCCTAACCCTAACCTCCCTAACCTCTAACTCCTAGTTCCTAACTCCTAACCTCTAACCCTAACTCCTAACCCCTAACCCTTAACTCCTAACTCCTAACTTCAACCCTAACCCTAACCTCTAACCCTAACCCTAACCCCTAACCCTAACCCTAACCCTAACCCTAACCCTAACTCCTAACTCCTAACCCTAACTCCCTAACTCCTAACCTCTAACCCTAACCCTAACCCTAACTCCTAACTCCTAACTCCTAACTCCTAACTCCTAACCCTAACTCCTAACTCCTAAATTCCACCCTAACTCCTAACTCCTAACTCCTAACCCTAACCCCTAACCCTAACCCTAACCCTAACCCTAACCCTAACCCTAACCCTAACTTAACCCTAACTCCTAACCCTAACCCTAACCCTAACCCTAACCCTAACCCTAACCCTAACCCTAACCCTAACCCCTAACCCTAACCCTAACCCTAACCCTAACCCCTAACCCTAACCCTAACCCTAACCTCCTAACCCTAACCCTAACTCCTAGCCCTAGCCTAGCCTAGCCTAACCTAGCCTAGCCTGGCCTAGCCCTAGCCTAGCCTCTTTCTTCCCTAACCCTAACCCTAACCCTAACCCTAACCCTAACCCTAACCTAACCCTAGCCTAGCCTAGCCCCGCCTAGCCTAGCCTACAACCTAGCCTAACCTAGCCCTGGCCTAGCCTAGCCCCTAACCTAGCCCCTGGCCCTAGCCTAACCTAGCCTAGCCTAGCCTAGCCTAGCCTAGCCTAGCCTAGCCTAGCCTAGCCTAGCCTAGCCTAGCCTAGCCTAACCTAGCCTAGCCTAGCCTAGCCTAGCCTAGCCTAGCCTAGCCTAGCCCTAGCCTAGCCTAGCCCTAGCCTAGCCTAGCCTAGCCTAGCCTGGCCCTAGCCTAACCCTAGCCCTAGCCTAGCCCTAGCCTAGCCTAGCCTAGCCTACAGCCCTAGCCTAGCCCTAACCCTAGCCTAACCTAGCCTAGCCTAGCCCTCAGCCTAGCCTAACCTGGCCTAGCCTAGCCTAGCCTAGCCTAGCCTAACCCTAGCCTAACCCTAGCCTAGCCTAGCCTAACCCTAACCCTAACCTAGCCTAACCCTAACCTAACCCTAACCTAACCCTAACCCTAGCCTAACTAGCCTAACCCTAGCCTAGCCCTAACCCTGGCCTAGCCCTAGCCTAGCCCTAGCCCTAGCCTAGCCTAACCCTAGCCTAACCCTAACCCTAACCCTAACCTAACCCTAACCTAGCCTAGCCTAGCCTAGCCTAACCCTAGCCTAACCCTCCTAACCCTAACCCTAACCCTAACCTAGCCTAACCCTAACCCTAACCCTCCTAACCCTAGCCCTAGCCTAACCCTAGCCTAGCCTAGCCCTACCCTACCCTTCCCACATCACATTCATGTCTTTTTCTCCTATCTATCTTCCAAGACCTCTTCACACTGAGACAAAAGAGATTCATTTCCGATTGTTGAAATGTGGAATCTAAAAAATGGACAAATAATTCCTTCAACAGCATTTCGCTCCAAAGAGGACGTCCAATCTGGTTCATTTGAAACTTGTTTCTCCTTCTGATCGGTGTTTTGAGTGGTTCTGTTTTGTATCCAATCAAGATCGGTACAAACAGGTTACTGTGAAACAAAATAAGAAAGTTGAAGTCAAACCCTGATTCCCTTCAGTTGATCGACAAGGTTGACGCACAGTTGGAGGACAAACGGCTGTGATCACACACTTTCCTACTGACGCCAATGCAAATTTCATTCAAGGTGTCGAGACTTCACTAGTCCTAAAAATGTATTTAATTCTCCCTGACCTGTTTATTGTCACAGATCTAGCCAAATTATGACAAAACTGGCCTGTCTTTGGCGGTCATCCCCTGAAAGAATATAAAATGGCACGACAACAACCTAAATGGAAGAATTCGGATAAAATGCTGAAACTGACATGACATACCATTTCCATGGATTCATACATCATATTTGCCCAATTGTGAGATATGAAAGCCACAAACTCATTTGAGCTGAAAAGAATATATAGGACGGAAATAATGAAGAAGATGAACATACGCATGATGAAGGCGAAGGTTGTTCGGACGAGAGTCACAGAGGATCACTCGATAGGACAAGGGACAATTGATCGCAAACACCCGCACTTCATTTTACAGGATGGTTGATTTAATCGGTATTTTGTCAAAATGTAGAGAAGGACGACTTTCACTGGTGAATTTGAAGGAAAATGAAAATAATGTTATATTGATGGAGAACAATTCAGTCCCAGTTCTTCGTTTCAGCCCTATATGGAAATCCCTCCAAAGTGTTGCTATTGTCCCATGAAAGTTTCGAAAACGGGAATGTCTAGAATAAATAACGTCGATTTCTTGGTGAAGTGAAGGAATTCAAAAGAAAATGGTGTTTTCGTTCAGATTCGGCTGTTTTCCATCTTACCACCTGAACGGATATCATTTATAATCCGTTCTGCGTTGGCATATCGTTTGTCAAGAGGTGTTTGAGGTTTTTGTTCATGTGCAGAGTTAAAGTTTTTAGAATAATCGAAACTGGTGTCATTATCATCACTGGAAAGGGTGTCGCCTTCAAGATGAACGTTGTACCTAGTAGGGAGTGATAAAAGGTTGACAGTCTCATTCTGGAGAGAATATTTGTCGTCGCTCGGGTAATCTATCAATACTCGAATGCCGTTCAAAGAAACTGTTTCACTCCCATTTGGAGAACAGAGGAGAGAAGCGAGATCCTTCCAAGAGAACTTACGACGCAGGCCATCAGCAGACAATACACCTTGAATTGTCTCAAAGATGCAGCTTCGGATGTTCTGTATCTTGTTGAACAGCTGTTGTTGGAGGTTATGAATCGCATTCTGTTGTCCTTGTCGCTTATTAAGCTCAATCTGAAAAAATTGGTCCGCGTCAATCTCATTCTGTTGAATTTGTTCCTCGTCAATCAGAATCTGTCGTCTTTGTAGCTCTTTAATCACATTCTCTTCCTCTCCTCGGAGAAGATTGAACAGTAAATCCAGATCTCGTTCTGCAAGTTCGAGCTCATCACGCACTTTGTCAATGGCTGTTCTTTGACTAGGATCCGCATGCTCGTTCATCCCAACATTGTCCTGAACATGGAAACCATCAGCGAGGAAAGAATTTAATGCCTGCTTCAGCGATTCGTCCAGCAATGGGTTTCTTTGAATCAAATCACACAGGAGACCACAGTTTTCGTCGTGAAAGTCAGGAAATCGCTCTCCCTCAATCACATGTTCAACAAGAAGCCGAAACTGTTCTTTCACCACGTTCAGAGCATTTTTGAGCAGAGTTTCCATGATTGAGAGATTATCTTCGATTGTCTGCTTCTTTTCTTTCAATGTCAAGAGAAGCTGGTCAGGGTCATCTGGTTCGAATGTAGTTGAAAGAGATTCTAATTTGGATATGTCATTCTGGTCGAGTATTGGCTTTCCGTCAAGACACCCAATGAAGGAAGTGCTCTTCATCTCCAAATATGAAATCGATTTTGATACCCGACTCTGAAGATCTACCAAATCAAGCACAGTCGTCATCCTCGTTTTCAGATCGGGCGATTCTCGATTGCTGATAAATGTAGTCCATGTTCCTGACTTTTCGAGACAACCGACCAAGAACGTCAAGTCACGAGGAGTAAGCTGGCCGGGATGGTCGAGATATTTCATGCACAGCTCGAGAACGTTTACCACGATGAAAGATGATCCGTTCACATAAGAAACCAACAGCTGCAAATCACTCAGGGAGAGTTGTGACAAGCTTTGGAGATGAAGACGCAAAGGAATCAGCTCTTGCGCGAGGACTGGTCTTCTCATGATGTCCAGACTCAAAAGTGTTTTCAGATGGCTCAAGAGCGCGGGCTGCCCAAGTTCGATATGGTTGTGAAAGCTGAATTGTTTCGAAATGCCCGTATCCTTTGAGGAACATCCCGCGAGATGGCATTTGATCTCAAAAGGAAGGAGTTTGCGTGTTCTGAAGAGGCTGACAGGCAATCTGGGCAGCCAAACAATCGGGACATACATTTGAGAGAGAGGAATGATTTCGTGACTGTTCAGTTTAGACACATCATTGCTGAGTGTTGGTGAGAGTTCAATCTCACACACACGCATCTTTCCGTTTTTCCATTCGAACCCAATTGTTTTCGCCTTTCGCCAGATTTCGATCATTCTCAATGATGCATCAAGATGAGAGGACAGATCTGTGTTTCCTTCAGAAGCATTTCCATTGGATCCAGGAGTCTTCACTAAACCTTGTGGTTGTTGTGGAAAGTATGAAAACAGGTTGAGAATCGGAGTATCGTACTCATAATTGAACAAGGAGGTCGTGACTGTTTCTACTTCCAGTTCTGCTTCTGCTTCCAGTTCTGCTTCTGCTTCCAGTTCTGCTTCTGATGTGTTGAGTGGAAGAGGGCGGAGATCATTCCTTTTTTTCGGCGGTTTGATGAGAACAATGTCTATCATATCAATTTTCTCATTTTTCTCATGAGAGTTCGGAATGTATCCTACTGTTGCATAGTCCAACCGAATCCCAAATTCGCCATGCTCATTGGTTGAGCTGTGGCCAGATAGTGGGTCCTGTTGGTCTACCACCGCCTTAGTGTACACAACTTTCGTCATCCTTCTGGCTCCAGGCACCCGCTTCCAATTTTCTTCTGGGTTGTGACGGTCAAATATCCCGACCGTCCCCATTCCTGATGAATCGATTTCCCACGGCGAAGTGATGAGTTGTTCCGATGTTTGGACGGGCACACTACTTTTGAGGCATTCGCAGATATGATTTGGGAAATCTTTTTTCAAGACAAGTCCACAGAAGCAACACCTGAAATGGAGGGGATTTTTGTTTGGCAACAGCGATGCGACGGAATCCAACATCAGCCTTCCAGTGTAGTCGACGTTCTCCGCATCCTCTTCTGTTGCGTACCCATCCACAACCCAAATGTTCCTTTCGTCCATGAAGAACTTCGAAGTGTTTTGTTTGGCCAAGGAGAACGTTGTGACAGATGGGCTCTTCACAAAGAACAAGTACGGAAAAATGTCTCGAAGCGGGAGTTCATACACGCTGGCGAACAGACCAAGCCACATGAGCATTAAATTGGATCCAGATGGACTGATTTTATGTGTTGATGCGAGGGTCGATTGGATGAAAATCACCGACAGCGCATCGATGACGATCTTCTGTTTCTTGTTCTGCTCCTCGATCTGCTCCTCAAGGTGTACCTTGAAGAAAAGAAGAATGGAGTCAAAGCCGGCGTTATTTGCGCCCAGTGGGTTCAACGAGTATGTGAAGCATTTGAAGTCTGGAGGTGGCTCGGTCATAGCTGGTTGGGGTCTGCCATGTTCATTTGTCTTTTGTTGATGATTTTTCTTGGTTGAACTCATTGTTTCCGTCCCCTTAATAGGCGTCCTGTGATTGTCCTTTATTTCAAGTTTAGCAAATGACATCGTTTGTGAGACAACCGCATTTTGGAAGAGTATGTCGTATTCTTGTTTATACTGATCGAGTTGATCTTCGTCGATGAGAGAGACATTGGGCAGGTATGCACGACGGACGTTTATCGAGCTTCGGAGATAGATGTTGGATTCTCCGATGGTCTTTGGGAGAGTGAGGTGCCCACAATTGATGGGTTCATTGGGCTTCATAAGTCGGACTGGAGAAAAGATGTGGAGGCCGTGTGTGATGGCATCCAAAACAAAGTTGTGGAAAATGGCTCCATTTCGTTGGATGAAATTACCATCTGATGTCAGAAATTGGAGGAATTGTGTGTACTTTTTTGAAGCCTGCAGATTGAACATCTTCAACACAAATCGCCGAGCTTCGTCGGTCGCAAATTGCATGTACCAATTGTGGCAGTCATACTGCGGGCATGAGAAGTGAACGAGTTTGTGCGAGATACGCGGCCCAAATAATGCTTGGCGACGAACATCAGTCTTATCTTCTGCATTGGAGAGATTGTTGTATGCTGTCTGAGCCCGAAAGGGATCCAAGACTAAGCGTGGAACGAACGAAAATATTTGAAGTGCTTTTTGATATGTTTCCAGTGTTTCGTCAGTAAAGGTTGGGGGTCCACCCATCGTGTTGAGGAGTGCCCCTTCTTCCTGGAGCGATAACTTTGGAACGATGTACTCGGCGATGAAATAAAAGAACCCTTTCTCAGAGCTGTTCGCTTGGTTCCATCTCGATCCATCCGGCGAAGAGAAGAGGACACAATGGTGGTTTTCTGGGATGTCTGTGTCGCCTGAGATTGTGAGGCTGAGAACGATGACGAAAAAGAACACAAACTCATCGATGACGTGCCATTCTGTGTCTTTCAGTTTATTCTGAACAGAGTCTCCATAAGCGAGACACGAGTAATCTTTCAAATCCGATTGAGCGTTGATGATCGAACCTTTCTCGATTCTGATGTCAGTTTCGAGAGGTGGATCATTATCTGCAACTGACTTATACGGGTTTGGTTGAGGATGAAACAGAACCGAACCATTTTCAATCCGTGAAGGAGGGAACAGAACGAGATCTTCCTTAACCTTGTATGGTTCTGGCTTCACGGATATCACCTGAAGGGGTGGTAGTTGACCGGGTGGCAGTGACTTGACTGCGTCGAGCGGTCTTGAATGAAGAATCGACCCTCGACTGATCACTGAACCTTTTCCGACTTTCTTCCGATCGCTCAAAATGGTTGTGGTCACCACATTTTCCGGCGGAACGATTCGAAAGAGTGTTGAACCATTGGCAAGGATTGAGCCCTTTTTGAGAAGCGATGGCGCCGTCACTCTGATGTCGTGTGGGGTTTTTTTTCGTACTTTGTTGACATGTTCTGTCGTCCCAACCATGAGACGGAGGAAGCGAGGGAAGCATTCCACACTCGGGACTGTCAGTTGGCCCAGACAGGTAGGTTCTGAAAGAAGGCATTGTGGTTGGTAAATTGCCCCTTTCGAGTTCTCAGGCAATGGCAGCATTCCTTCGTTCCTGGTAAACATAAGAACGTTGTAATGATATAGATATGTTTGCACATCAAGAGTAATCGCATTCCCTTCTGAATCCTGACAAGTTACTTTCCCGCGACCAGCTTTCGTCTCACCGATTCGACGGAACACAAGAGGACATTCCCCAAATTTTAACGTTTTGACGGTCTAAAATACTGAATTTCTGAAAAATCACACATTGACCCCGAAACTCATCAACAACGTGATGAACGGATATCGACTGGCCGATTTCCCCATCCCAGGTGCACCAGTGACAACATGTAGAAATGGGAATTGCTTAGTCTCTTCCGAGGGACTTTGTGAAGCCGTATTCATGGTGCCCCGCTTGATGTAGGTCATTGCATTAACAATGAGATGGCCAAAGACTGAAAGTATCGCAGGGCGGAAGAGGAAAGGCTTCAAATCACGTAATTCATTTGCTTTCTTGTAGGTAGTGGGGAATGAGTAGTAGAGGAATCGCGAAAGGTCACGGAGATCGTCATTGTCAAGGTCTTGTTCAAAATTAAGATAGTCTTCCCTGTGTAAGACTCCTACACATGAATCAATAATGATCTGCAGCTTTCGAAACAACTTCACGTCAGCATCGGTAAGCTCTTCCTTTTTGATAGCTTCGGAAAGCTCTTTCGGGTCGACTTCCGCCTTCCCAAGGCGTTGGCTAACGGTGGTGCCCATAGAAAAGAGGTAATCTCAATTCAAGGGCTCAACGACCGAGAATGAAGGATGTGGAAATGAACAAGGCAAAAGAGGATTTGTTCTGATCCTCACAGAATCACAAACAAAGGGCCGATCATGCTACAAATGCCCATCTCTTGTCACAGACCCCCAACAAGACATGTTCAACAAAAAATGAGATACGAGAGAATCTGGTTAATCCTTCAACTGGTTGAAATAATGGCTCAACGATTTAAAAACCATCTCTTCGGCACATGAACATTGGACGTTTCGGTTTGTTAGATGGGTCGCTTGAGAGTGGCAAGATAATGAGAGAATCGTTCCATTGTTTCTATCGTTTTTTCAGAGAATACTTCGGTTGATTTGAGTAATTCTTGTTCAATCACATCATTCTGTACATAGTCGAGGATGACGCAAGGATCGGAGGCATTCAAGATAAAGGAAATAAGAATCTCGAAAAAAACGCAGAGACATGTGTCTGCACTCCGATGAGTGCGTCGATACCATTTGAAAGCGAAGATAGCTGTGAGAACTTGGCTCTTCTCGATTTCGGAGTAAACCAGTGCACTCCGATGGAGGAATAATCCATGAACAATCAACAAATCTTCATAAAATGATGACGACACGCCGTCAACAAGCCGATCAGAGACAAATCGGAGCAACTTCTGAGGGGAATGCGGTTGAGGGAATGTCTCGTTCAGGATCCTCAGCGAATGCAATTCCGTGATTCCTGTGATATTCGACAGACAAAGGGAGATGTTGTGATGAACTTCTTTCAGATGCTTCGGATATATGTTCGAAATTGTCATTTGATCGTGACACTGCGCAGGGAGCGATGAAGCAGACATTTGCTGTTCTTCCTCTGCTGCGAGTACCGTGTAATCAAGTAACGTAATGATTTCCAGTGTTCTCTTCCATAAATCGCCAGGGTTCCCTTCTGCAACTTCCGCCTTTGTCGCGATGAGGAGCATATTGTTATTGGACAGTTCATCATGTTGGATTGTCTGAATAACACGAATACATTCTCCAAGAAGGGGGGCAAGACCAGCATTGAGGAATAAATCAGCCACATCAGCGCCTCCAGGAATGGCTGTGCCAATCACTTGCAAAACATTCCTTGCGATATGGAAATAGTTGTTGAGTTCGGTAACAATCTGATTCTTGAGACTCTCTTCATCAGGCGTGACTAAAGAAGACTGTATGGTCAGAGCTTTCTTCCGACTCTCAGAAATGAGGCGTCGTGTCTGGACTTCGTTCAATACGGTATAAGCACAATATCCGCTTGAAAGACCCTCGCATGCATACGATAAAAGTGAAACAGTGAGCTGTGGAAATGATTGGATGTGTAGAGGGAAGAATGGTGGCATTGGCGTTCGGTAGATCACTGACGAGAGGTCTTGAAGAAGCACCTGGTCTTGTAAAAGAACATCCGTAGCACTGTCAATGTCCATAGAACAGCCTGATACAAACACCATAAAGATAAAACTCGCCACGTCGGCCGTAATGCGAGTTTGAGTGATGGTGACGACTCGTCTGATCGTTCTGAGGATGTGGTAACTGCTATTTGTATGACCCGGTATGACCATTGTCGTGAGCGGAAACTGCAATCCCGAGGTATCTGTGATGAGGTGAAGAGACCGCAAATGCCAGGCAGGTTGTTGGATTGTACTGGTGGACAGTTGGATCATTGCTGGAGTGAACACTTCAAATATTCCCAGTTGCACAAGATTGTCAATAAATTCCTTCTGATCATGGTCGATGATGGTAAAATTGTCAAGGAACCACCAAGCCTGAATCAGGATAGAGATAGGGTTGAGGCAAACTACTTCCATCACGTATAGTGAAGTGCTCTGAGCGAAGCCAAAAATAGTCTGGAGGATAATGCCATCAAAATAGTGGTGAACTTCGTCTGTAGGTAATGCGACTGTCAATTAAGAATATTTCAGAATAACAGGGAGTAGAAATCACACCAATATCAGAAAATATCCAGAGAACAAGATACTAATCCCACTAAATTGAAAAAAAGAATCACACTATTACTTTTTCATCTTGTGAACTCATCAGAAGCTGCGAGAGGAGTGGGATCGTATTGTGTTGGACGAGTCTTCTGCGATTGGCATCAGTACCTGCTCGGTAACAAACTGTGAGGAACAAAATCATCGAATACCAGTCAAACGATGAAGAGCAACGAGGAGATCAGGAATGTCGGTTCGTTGTTCTTCTCCAAGAGCAACAAGAATTGCATCTAAAGTCATCATCTGGTAATCTGAAATTTACCGATAAAATAGTGGAGCAATACTCGGAGATTGTGAACTTGGCTGATCTTGTAACTTTGAGAGGTCACAAGTAGCTCTCCTGTGACGACGGAGCACGATTGGTGGACTGTCGAGGAGTTGTTCTTGTTTAGATTCATTTTGAGAAGATTCTAAATTTTCCAAAAAGCGAGCAGTTCTCATTGGAGACATGGGGCTCGAAGTGCTGTCAAAAATTTGGGACACAAACGATCACGATTCCAGAAAAATGGACACTTTCCAAAAAATACAGATAATTGACTACATTTATCGGCAATCGACAATCGACTATACTGGCGTGACCGAGCCAAAAGGCTCGGTCAGTGTCACCTCTGAATTGTTCTAAGGGTTAGATCAACATGTCACTCATCAATGAGGTTGAAGACCTTTAGATTGTCTCAATACCAACAGTGCTGTAAAAACAATACATTGGAATTAGGCATGGCTGACCGGCCAAAAGTGCCGGTCAGTGTCACCCGAGAATAAGTAAAAGGGTCAGATCTCAGCAACTCAATAAAAAACATTCTATAATCGAGAAATCGGCGAGCAAGCAGATATATTAGTCAATATTTACTAACTGATCCCGTTTGGGAACCTTCTTTCCATTGTTTCTGCTCGCCGGAAAAAAAGACAGGATGGATCACGACTGTCTCGCGAAATTTGGCTTAAACGAAAACTTTAATCGGAAGCGGTTACACAAATGGTTCATTTTCTCCTCCTCACATCTATTTTAGATTGAAACCTCTATGGTATCAACTCTGATCCCTCCTTCGTCTTCATCTCATAAGAGTGTTCATCTTTCACAGTATTCTCCTCTTTTAACTCTTACATTTTTTCCACAGTGCACATGGTAGTCGGATATCTCGAAAATGAGAAGGAAAGCGTGCTCAGGAAGCTTGCAGCTGACGAAAGAAGTCAGAAGGGGATGAGTGAAAGAAAGATGCAGATTCCATCAGCTGAAGAAGCAAAGATAAGGAATAGAACACGGAGTGAGAATAAAGAAACAGGAGAAGATGTGAGGTTGGTTCGAATACACACACAAATCCTGTTCTCTCCGACGATTCCAGAAGAGTCACTTCCCTACAGAATCCGGCAAGACAGTCAACCTCTCCTCCAATGTCCTGTCAATTCTCGCAGACAGACACAAGATCTGGCACTTTCAGTGGATTTTGATTCGGAGTGTTCGTCGTGTATGCCTCACACCCATTTTAGGGAAATTGCCCTCTCGAACATTTGTGGATATTGTTCGAATTAATTTCTTTCGTTATTCTCGTTAACATTCACCTCTCTTCATCCCCGCTCCGTCTTTCTCCTTTCCCAGATTTTGATGTGTGTGGATCAATGCCAGGAGAAGTTCGACAACGTGTGCTCCTCATCGACCGACCACTCTGCGTGTGTTTCCTGCCTCACCGGCTGCATCCAACAGTGTGTGCCAGAGCGTGAGGATTGCCTCATCCAATGCGAATCCGAGTCCATCTCAAACAAGGGAACCAACGCGTGTCTCAACGCCTGCAAACAAAATGCAGAGAAATGCTTGGCTCTGTCATCGTCAGAATGCATCGATGAATGCTCGCATGCACGGAGCGAGTCGCAAGATGTGAACCAGTAACTCAACGTTTGTATGATGGACAAGGCGTCGGAATGCGGCAAGCACGTATCAGAATGCGACACACTTTGCCTGATGAAGTTTGGGGGACACAAAAACCAGACTTTCTCGTCCTTCTATTCGGCTGCTGTGCAGAACGCAACAAACACGACCAGACGGGACAACACAACGTTAAACACCACACATTCTTCGCCAATCGATGCCCACTTTGCTGATATGGTGCGGGAAACGGATGCATCGCTGGAAACGTGCCTCGGAACTTGTACCAACACGATCATGTCGTGTCAGGTGTCGCTGGACTCTTTCTGCACTCAAAAGTGTGTCGATGTGAAGGAAAACTCGCAAAAGAACAACACGAACCAAACCATTGCTGTGAATCGTCCTCTCCAATCTCGGGATGGCAACGAGGACACTCCCATAACTGAAGACGATGAAGACTCCGTCGGCTCAAACTGGATGTCAAAATGCTGACTGCACAACATGCCGTTCTGCATTTCCGAATTTGATGGCTGCTACTTCAGCTGCAAAGACGAGTTCGTCAAGCCGTCCATGTCTCGTCTGTCTGACGCGAAAATGCGATCACCAGCGAACAATCGCACAAAAGTAGGGAAGGAGGCGATACAGAAGGTCTAACCGCCGAAATGGGCCGTCTGAATGATTTTGAGAAGGTTCGCAAAAATGCCAAAGAACGAGTTCGGAAGGGCATCGATGACCTTAAAGCGACTGAAGAGAAGTACAACCAAGACGGAGAGAGGCTGAAGCAGCAAGGAGAAGAACTGAAGAAGAAGGCAGAGTCGATGAAACAGTAAAGGAAGGATCTCGAACACACAAGCAGCGAGTTCCGGCAAAGGGCAGAGACGATCAAACACGAAGCTGAACGACACGCAGCGAATCTGAAGAAGGAAAGCGATGAAATGTGGAAGACAGGAAAGGAAGAAATCGAGCATGCACACGAAGAAGAAAAGGAAGCTATATCGGCAGCCGAAACGAAAGCGAAGGAACTGAAAGAGAAAGCGAAGGAAGCCAAGAAGAGAATGGTGGCTCGCTTCAACAATCTGAAGAAGGAGGAAGAGTCGGTGCTCTCCGCCGCTAAAGACAAGCTGGCTGCTCTGGGAATGAAGATGCGCGCTGCCCAGCTGGCTCGCTCGCCAGAACAGGAAAAAAGGAGAAAGAAGGGTGAAAACAACGCGTCTCCAAGAAGCAGGTGGTGCAGATGAAAGTAGCGGATCAGCGGGAGAAGCGCCTCAAGGTCGAGCACAAGCGGTAGCTCCTGAGGAGAACGGACGAGGACAGACGAGAGCAGCTTCTGATCAAACAGAACACCGAACGGGCACGCCTTTAGCGGCTGGAAGAGGAGAAGGAGCAGCTGCGACGCGAGAAGAGCGAGTTCGAATCGAGGGAGGATGACGAGCGGGTTGTGGTGATTCAGTCAGTTATGTGCTACGGGGTCGTCAGACTCGTCGTCTTGATCGGCACAAAGGATGAGTTGATGGAGACAAGATGAAGAGAGATTCGATGCGAAGAGAGGGGTCCAGGAGATAAAACAAGCGATGGAGTGAAGGAGAGGATGTTCAGAGACGAAGGAAGGAGAGATCATATCTCCGTGTCCATTATTCAACCTTTTTAACCTTTTCCGACTCTTCCACTTCGTAAATTGACTTCATGTGGGCACGAGTGGACTTTCTGGGCCAAAGGTGATCGAGGTGTGTTGTGACATTGTAGTTCATCGAGGCTATTCTCTCGTAATAAATTGTCGAATATGGATGTGAACACGTTTTATTTTCAAAATGTTGAGAATACTGTCGAGATCGTCTCAGAGAATGTCACGATCATTCGATCGTGTTTGATGAGGTCGATCGGCGAACTATATCACTTCATCTTTACGCTTTCTTGATTCATTTCAACTTTATGTCTCGTATTTTCTTACAATTTTTCAAAACATAGCGATTGATCATGATGTATCGTGAAGTGACAATCTACTGCAGTTCTCCCTTCAAGACACCAATTTTTTGGAAGTGAACGTGCGGCGCGTTTGGCCTAGCGGTAGCCAACCCCTCTGTCGACTGTTGTGCTCGGGGTTCGACTCCCGCCGAGCACAACTTTTTTGCCACTACTTAGAGTTTTTTGGCCCAGAAAGTCCACCCTTGCCTTCATGTGAAATGAAAACCAGTTGGATTCACGAATTTTTCACAAGAGGGCAAATCTGTGACTGACAGGTCGGATCGAACCCATCGATCGTACTTTGTCTCTCTGAACTCCAAGAACAGGTATTTGTAAGTTCTTTCTTATTGAATATGATTTAATTATCACGAATAGAGTCATTTCTGTGTCTGATTCCTGGTTTCTATCACACCTCATATCAATAACTCATTTCTCTGTTTAACCTGAAAAGACTTCGGAGAAATGGTAAAATCCGATTATGGGTTCCGAAATTTCTCCGGTCAGTGACCGTCAGTACTTTTCGGCGAAAACTGACCGGTCAGTGTCGGTCAGCCATGCCTAATTGGAATTATACTGGACTGACCGACCCCAAAGGCTCGGTCAGTGTCAGTGCTCTTCTCTTCTAAGGGTCAGATCGACTCAATCTCCGGTCATTTTCCCTCATGGCGTCTATCATGCACCTGACATCCACATCCACTCTCGAAATGTGGATATATCAGGATTATCATCAAGGATCTCTCACCGAAAGAGTGCCCACAATCACGAGCAAGACATTCAATCACAACATCCGTGAAACGATGGTTATCGTTCAACAAAACAACTTTCTGTGATGTTTGATGTGCGGAACAGGACCTTCAGTGTTGATGATCTACGATTATTTGCAAACACACGAGATACAGCCGTGAGTTTTTTCCGCTCGTGTCTTCACCGAAAACAAGAAGAAGATCGGAAATCTGACTGTCACAACCTACAACGACGAAGAAAACAATGAATCAAAGTCTGTCGAATCAGCTTCGAACACCAGCTCAGACGATCCGGACCACGCTGGCACTCAGCAACTCTCGTTCTTAACACAGATCCGGAACAGCACCGAAAGTCGAAGCCTAGGCATGCCATCCATGAGTCCTTCAAACCCCTCATCCAGAACCTCCACAAGTTCGAGCAGGAACACAAAGCGATCATGGTCACATTCCAACTCGACAAAGGCCCACTGGACGCATTCTATGAAACATACACCGAGTTCCCCAACCTACATGAGTTCGAGAACGACATCAACATCTGGAAGGAGCGAAAACGGCAGATCATTGTAGAAAAGCCCTCGAAGATCTTCGAGTTCGTGTGTATTGATGTTGTTCCCCTGAAGTTCACACTGATTGATCACCACAAGCTGCGACAGGAGATATGGATAACAGAAGGTTCGCAATGTCAACCTTAAGGCGGCCAAAAAGAAGGAGTTCCAGGACAGAATCGCCGTCGACGACACCAATGGAATCATCGGTGAGTTCAGGAATGATTTCAAGATGCACTGGGCTGAAGGAAAGAGATTGTTGGTTGGATTCGAGTTATCTGGGTTGGAACAGCGTGAGTACGGCGACCTCACGACAACCACCAAAGATTTGGACGATCTGTCGTTCTTGTGGGGGCAGAAGGCGGAATGGCAGAGATTGTGGGATCAGTGGCAGACCGGACAGTTCAACAACCTCAACGGAAAAGGCAACAAAGATGTTCTCGTTGGGAGGCGAGGAGATTGTCCTCGTTCGCCCGCTCACGACATCTGGTGCTGTGGAGGCGTGGCTGAGCGAGCTGGAAACAATCATGCAACAGATTGTGTGTGCTGAGATCCTCCGCTGCAACGAAGACCAAGCAAAACGAGTGAAGGGCAGCTTGTTTGGACAGCACAGATCGAACACGTCTACAACAACTCCAATCCCAGCCAGCTCAAGAAGAACATAACACAGCTCCCATCCAACAGAAGATCCTCCTCACCAACCTCGCCCAGATGTTATCGCAGTCTCGAATGTCAACGCTCAATCGACTGAAGCTCATGATGCTCATCACAATCGAAAGCTCTCATCCGTCCCGTTGGCATGATGGTGCCCGACTTGGCGATGATTCCACAGATCCATCTGTCAGCCAGAGGGTTCACAAATCCTCACACTCGCTCGGAAGTTCGACACCCCGTACACGCTGTCCATGTCGCAACTGTCTCGCCAGCACGACATAGTAGTGGTAGAAGCGAATAGAGAACCAATCTGAAATTGTCATTGAAATCAAAACTAAAAGTCAAGTCCGATTGACCAATTTTGAATCTTGTATTAAAAGGAATTTATGACATTTTGATGACATCAATATTTGGCCTAAATTCTAAAAATATGTCCAATATTTTGACCTCGTGAAAAGTGTCATTTTTTGAAGCAAATTTTGACAACATTCCAAACAATGTTGGCACTTTTTTGGGGTTTTTCGCTTTTTGACCACAAATCAAGTGAAACCAATGTGAGAACCATTTCGAAAAATTCTGAAAAAAATTCTAAAATCTCGGGGACACTGTCGGTCATCAATCAAAACAATCCTGATCAAAATCGGTTGAGAATTCGTTGAGCTACGTACCGAACTTAGGTCGAAAAAGTGACCAAAAAAGTTGATGTTCGGATTTCGCCACTATGAGCACCTTTATGTCTCAAATTGTGTTCAAACACGTTCTAAAATTACGAAATTGATTTTGATAGGTGAAATTTTCGGAAAAAAGCACTTTTGAAAAAAAAAAGTTAGATCCGACCCCACAACATATTTTGAAAATGACAAAATTTTTAAGGAGGAGAAAGTGACGTCTCGCTCTTCTCCTACACATCACTTTTCGCCCTCTGATGGTGTCCGAAGGTGTCAAATCGGTAGTTGAGAGGTATTCGCGTCATTCGGTTCTGACGATCCTCGACACACGATCGTTTTCACAATTTTTCACCAATTTTCATTTTAACCGATTTTCCTTCAAACCACTTCACAATCGTCATCAAACAACCCTTTTGAGAATTCTGGTTGTACATCACCTATAGTTCACTTTTTATGGACGTTTTTGATCACACTTGTGACGACACATTTGCACCAACATTTTGACACTATGGATTTTTGATCTGGATTTCGTCACAAATCCTTCTTTCTCACAATCTGAGTAAGGTGTGCTCAAATTTTGAGGAGATTTTGTCGGATAGTTCTCCCATAAAGTCACTTTTCATGTTTTCACTTCACAACTTTTGACCGTTTTTGTCACTTCAAAACCGACTGTAGCCCCTTTCATTTCATCACTTTTGCTCCCCATTTCACCTCGAATTAGTTCATCATTCCTCTTCATTTTGCTCTTTTCACTTCCATTTTGTGGGCCGTTCTCACTTCACTAGCACATCATTTTAGTGTAATTTTCATCAACTTTTTCACAAAAACAGAGTAAAAGAAAGCGAAATAAGCATGAATGAAGTGGGCAAGTATGAAACTGAGAGTGAAAATGACGAACGTGAAAACGGTGTGAAATGTGACACCAATAGTGAAAATGTCGCTTGTGTTCCGGTTTTTCTCTCTTAAAAACAACAAAAATGAGTCAAAAACGTATGTGAAATGATGAAGAATACGGAAAAGTTTCGAGATATGAAGTGAGCCGTTGAAAGTGAGATCTCGGTAAAAGTCCGGAATCTTCACTTAACCGAAATTAGTGTGTTGTATTGGAGAAAAAGTTACAGAGAAAGAAACATGAATGAAGTGGTAAAAAAGAGTAAACAACGAGAAAATGACGTGCGAAGTTAGGTCAAAAATGAAACAATAACTAGTGCAAAACAAGTGACAATTCAACCATAAACAGAGAAAACCAAGCTGAAATAAGAGGAAAATGATGTCGATATGATGAAGAATACATACTTTTACCGAGATCTGTACCCGATCCTGAAACCTCAAATAACGCTGCAAAAGTCCGGAATCTTCAAAAAACGAAGCATACCACGATGATCCTGGAGTTCAGGAGATTCCAAAACGCGACGAATTAGAACGAATTGCACACTCTTGAGAAATCAGTGATCGAACCCATTGATCCTCGATCTGAGTGAAAAATCCAAAACTGAGAAATCAACGAATGAAAATCTAATTCTGAATTTTTTAATTTGTATTAAATGAATCCAACTGCGATGTACAAAGAAAGACGTCGAGTATGTTCAGAACAAGCATTAATTGAATCAATGAGAGAAGAGAACTGTTCGCTAGTCTCTGGGTATGTCAGAAATAATGTGCCGGTGACGTATGTTCATGAGGGATTGTCATTTTTTTTATTCCAATGAAAGAGCAACCAAAAATGAATCGACAAAAATACAATTCACAAATGATTGAGAAAATGATTGATCATAATCTCTCGACAACCTACGAGAATTCGGCAGTGATTGACTCACTACAGAAGACAACAGAAGCACACAAGGCAGCGATATCTTCAATCCAAAAAGTGGTGAGCTCAAATGGATCAATCACGACACCAGAAATTGGAGGATTGATCAATGTGAATGGAGCGAATTGGAACATTTCAGAGGGATCACTTCCGAAGTATCCTGGAACATATCCGGCATCGACATTCTTTTCTGGTCTTTCCATTTCACAGTCAATTTCAGAAACCTCAGGAATTCAATTCAATGGTGATGGCATCGTCATGTGGTCTCCCTGTGACAGACCAGCTTTGTATAACTACGATGAGGACACAGGTTCAGGAGTGTTTTCAATATCCACAACAGGAAGTTGTTCTCAGCTGTCAGACAGAAGAGTGAAAAGAAATATTGAACCGTACCCCGATGTTCTTGAACAACTGAATAAAGTTGAAATTGTGAAGTATCAATTCAACACATTCGACTCGAAGATCAACAAAGTGACAAAACAAATAGAGAACGAAACCAATGAAGAACACTTGAAGAACTGCAAAGAGAAATGTGAATGCTTGAAGAAGGAAAGTGAGAAGAAACACATTGGTGTGATTGCACAACAGATCCAAGAAATATTCCCAGAGGTTGTGAATGATTCCAATCCAGACTGTCTTCAAGTTGATTATGCAGAACTCTCTTGCTTCTGTATCAAAGCCATTCAGGAATTGTGTTCGATCGTCGGACAACAACAGACACTCATCAATGAACTGATCCAAAAATATAATTCCCTGACTAATACCATGACGTAGTCATACTAGAAATGCGAAGCATTAATACTCCAACATGAGATCAACCAGAAATTCATAATACTCTTTGATTATTTTTCCATTGATTGTCTCTGTTGTTTCCATCTCAATTGATTCACCAGAACTGTCTTTGAACCAGATCTTCACAATTGATTGTCGAGTAGTTTCTTCCCACTTCTTTCGCTTCGCAATCTGTTCGTTGCAGAAAGCAACAAACGAATCATTGTGTGCATCAGTCTGGATCCAATCACCATGGATTGTTATGTGCTGAGGAATATCTTTTGAAATCACTATTGTTGCATCACTTATCTCTTCTTTCACATGGATGAGTTTGCAGTCAAGAAAGTAGATGTATTTTTGTTTTCTAGAATTTGTAAAATCAGGAGGGAGTTGAGCAGTGTGAGAATTCTGAATTGAGAAATAGCGCTTCACCATTTGTGTTTTCTACAAAAATAAAATATCATATTTGTTCAATTCAATACCCTCTCTTCACTTCTTCACACGCTTCTTGAAGTCGACGATCAATGACATATCGCACTCGTGGTTGTCCATTCTCAATCCAGAACAACCAATATGTAGCTTGATGCAATGCCAATATCTGTGGAGGAGGACCTTCTGCAGTTGATGTGAAATATGGATCAAGTGCTCCCTGATGGATTGGTGTTCCTCTGAAGACAATATTAACTGATTCTGCTGTCGATATACCTTCTTCTCCACCAGCGATATTACCTCGTTCGGTTGGGACCATGAATGTGAAACTTGTTGCATCTGTAGTACCAGTGTGATAAAATCTTTTGTAAAGTTTGTCTTTGTACTCATACACGCGAGGAACACAAATGGAATTCTCAAACTCTTCTGTTGCGGAACACCCAAGGAAATCACCATTCACCATCATCATTTGATAGAACTCAGGCGAGAGTGTTGACATCGGGAAATTGGGAAAGTTGGATCCAAGCATTTCGAAATGACCAACGTAGTGAGGATTTCTGAAACCTGTACATTCATTTGGTCTTTCAGGGAATAAGCACATTAGATTCATGAGATTGTTGAGTTTGATGCTGATGTTTGATCTGACTCCCATTGCTGTTGCTTTTGATTGAAATGATTGTGTGTCAATTCTTTCTGCTTTTAGGACATAAAGAGTCTTTGAATATGTGTTGATCAGCGATTGTTTTGTTGCTTCTGTCATTTGATATCCATAGCAAATCGTCGTGACTTTTTCCACAGATGAAGAAACCAGAGTGGTTGTTGCAGTCATTAAACCGACTCTCGGAATTTTTTCTGATGGTTGAGTGATGTTGGAGTATCCACCACATTGACGGACTGGATTACCAATTTGAGTAAATTCCTGCGTTGTATGAGTCCAATCTCCTTGATATATTATCTCCGCACGACCTCCACCAAGCACGTTTTCAAAAGCTTCACAAGAAATATTCCAATGATCTGTGACTGACTTTGGAAGAACCGTTGACGGTTGAATTGGACAATACACTAGTGAATCAGCTGTCAAATGAAATCTCAAGCGTAAATTACCAAAGATAGAATTCGGATACTGATCAAATGTACTAAGTGGAAGGAGATTCACAAATGGAATCACCAATGGAATTGTGATTGTATGAGTTGGAGGAAATTTATTTGATCCGGAGGAGACCGGAGTATAGTAGCATCCACACACACTTGGATCCATTCTCTGAACATTTTCCCACAGACTGTAACAATGCTTCATGTTGTTTTTCTCTTCATGTGACTTGAATGTGTGGTATAGAAATGATTCATGAATGTGATTATTCTGAAGTGTATTGTCAATAATGTTACCTTGACTGTCGACGAGTCTCATGTCTCGAATTGCATCTGATGATGATTTGAATCCGTAGAACATTCCGAATACACCAACTTTTTGATTATCTACATACTCGGGTGATGTAACTGAAACAGAGACCTTTAGATCGATACGTAAATGACTCTTCTCAAAGTCAGTCACATCATGACCATCATAACATAATGGAACTTCAATCTCATCTCCGATTCTGCATGGCATGGGAGGATTTGTTGCATGTACTTCTTGAATAGTGAACACATGTGGTTCTGAATCCCATTGTTTTGGCAAGTGGTTCTGCACTTCAATTTGCTCAAGTAATGTCGATGTTGGTTTGGATTGATTAGATCTGATACTTCTCATTTATAGAAAAATAAAAAAATACAATATCATTATTTTCTTTTCCTGTTTTTAATTTGGAACGATTCCGAGATCTTGGTGCAATGCTTTCAGTGTGTGATTTGGATAGTACTCGACTCTGGGTTCATCGTTACTGAATCGTAGTACCCACCACGTTGTGGCAGTTGTTGCTAGAATCGGTGCAGGAGGATGTGTAAATGTTGTCATCATTCCAAGCTTTTCAGGAATTCCTTGACTTGTGTCAAGAACATTGTAGTATGTGTCAATCTTACCTTGATAAATCGGATGTGATCTCAATGTGACTGCAACATTCTGACCTCTTGAACTGATTGAATCATTACAGTTCGTTGGACAACCATTTCTCTGAGTTGGAAAGCACAAAAGGAAGTCAGTATTGTCATGAATCGGGCGTACTCTTGTCATTGTCTCTTTTTCATAATTCCGATCACCAGAGAGTTTCTGTTCAACGAGAGAATCCGTCAATGATCGCTCCAAATCATCAGGAACAGCTAGATACGAATCGAGATTGAGAGTTGATAAAGCGAACTGATAAAAGCGAGCTCCAATTGTGGAAGTCGGTTGTTCTGGAAAATACCTGTTTTGTAGATTCACTTGAAGATTCTTCTGCATTGGATTGTGGAAACAAGTGACTTCATTCTCGTAGTGACGAAACAGGAGCATAATATCCTTTGCATTCACAAGTACCATTTGTTGAGTACAATCAATTCCTGTTTCCGTTGGTGTCTTCTGAAATGGATAAAACGATATCTTCTCAGCCGGAATTGTTCCAGGACGATCCTGATACATCTTCTTCAGATTCTCTTTTGCATCTTTTTTCATATTGTATCCAGAGCTCATGCAATACACATCATCAATTTGATACGTCATGATGTTAAGAGAAATGTACTGATCCACATATTCTGGTTCTTTTGTGATTGTTCCAGCTGAATTAATGACAATATCTTGAGTAACTGCTGGTATCCTGAATGATTGACCAATCTGAACGAAGTTCTTAGTGCATGAGGTGACAAGATTGTTGAAGAAATATGAACGAGTAGATTGACAGTTTAGAATCGAACTTTGAATTGGCGGTGCTGCTGCTGTTCCAACAATGATTGATGATAGGGTATTTTTGAAAGTGAGTTCAGGATTGACTGGACAACAAACGAATGCATCTTCATTCATGTGAACACTCAATTTCAGATCTCCAAAGAGACATCTTGGATAGTCAGTCATGCCTGAGAATATCAGTAGATCTTCAAGATTGATTGACACACGAATTGGTACATCAATACTGTCTTGGAATACTCCTGTTCCAGATGTTGTTGTGAAATCAGAAAGTGGAATATAGACACCAGCAACCGATTCATCATGATTCCAAGCATTCTGCCAAGGTGTGTGACAATGTTTTCGATTCTCCAATTGACTCTTTGGTTTGATCATATTGTATATGTGCGACTCCATTGACACGTCATTGGTTGTTGTACTTATGATTCGCTGATTGTTGTGAAGAACAGTGAGGTCACGAAAGATTGATGCAGAATGCTTTAGTCCCACAAATATGAATAATCTCTCATTCATGTATGATCCAACCTTACCAGCTGTAGTTTGCCAATTATTAAGTCTCAATGTCGCCGTCATCGTGAACGTAATGAATGAATCATCAATTTGACAAATGTCCTGATTACCAGTCAGAGGAATGATTATTTCCTGTCCTGTGTAGAATCGTGCGTTCTCAGATGGTTTCAATTCTTGGATGGAAGTACTATGTGCCCCATCATTCATGAGGTAATTAATGTGATGCTCAGACATGAGTTGCTGTTGTATTTGACCGATGTCATCTCTTGTGTATTCTATCCTTCCAGTGGTATTTCCAGTCAAAGATGATGCTCCTGTTCTTTTGTTTGTCAGATGTGTTATATGCGAGTTCATTTTAACAAAAATAAAAAAACTGTATTGCTTATTTCTCTTTCCCTTTTTCCGGAAAGGGTTCGAAGCCTCTAGCGAGACTTTTTCAGTTTCTTCTTCTTTGGTTTCGGCTTCAGCTTTTCTTCCAGTCTCAATATTTCATCTCTGAGTTTGTTCGCTACAGAAGTGTTTCCTTCATTGAGTGCTTGCTCATACTGCGCCATCTTTTCTGCGTGGATTTGTTGGTCTGACTTCACGTCTGGGATCATTTCAATTCCTGTCTGTGCGACCTTAGAAATCAATGGTCCAACGAAGGGAATGAGATTCAGAAATGGAGCTCCCACACGAAGAATTGTTTTTCCGACTCCTGCTAATTTTGATAACCAACCTGGTGCCATTTTAATAAAAATAAAAATATTCGAATACTGGTGAATGATTATCCTTTGAATTGAATTTTGGAATTTGACGAGAGTGGCATATCATCATTTGAGAATCGTCCATTTCGTGGTGGTTCGTACTCGATCATCTGTGGTTTTTGTTGACGATTGATCGCTTTGTCTTGCCTTTGCAAGGCTTCGAACCCTCGGTGAGAGTTTTGCTGATAAACGTCCATCATTCCTCCTAATCCATTGAGTATTCCTCCTGCTGTTTGTCCGAATTTACTGTTCGTTTGAGAGAGTAATCCACCACCGACTTGAAGCAACGTTGGAGCAAGAGGTTTGATGAATTGAAAGAATTGTTTGCCAATATTTTTGAGTTTGTTGAAACTTCCTGGTGCCATTTATAGAAAAATAAAAAATACAATTCATTAATAATTTATCTCGGGATTGCCTTAGTTGGAGAAATGCCATAATTGAGAATAGTGTTGTATGCTTCATTGTAGGCGATACTCATGTCTTTTCCACCCACAAGGATCTTGAAAATGGTTCTAAACACTGGGAGTTTATTCAGACAAAGGCACTTATCAGATAAATCATCCAGTTCAATCACCACATCATTGATTCCAGTTAGTGTCGCAATCAGTGCACATAAATCACTTTGGTTTGTGATCAGTTTCTTCGATGGTTCAATGAGGTTATTCAATAATTTCTTTTCGCAGGCGAATGCATTCTTGTAGACGAGCAGGAGCTGATCTTTGAATGCTGTAATATTGGATGTGTATTCTCGTAGTGGAATGGAACGACTCTGAATTGGTGCTGATGGATATGTCTCCAGTGGTGGATCATAAGCACCTCGTTCATTGGATTCCACAGGTTCAGAGCACACTCTTTTCATCTCCATCTTCGATCCTCTATTATCAACGCCAGCTTTGCTCCTATCCTCGATGATGACATTGTTGGTGATTGATGTTGGTACTGAAGAAGAACTTGTGTGTTTCGTAAATTGACAACTTAGAATTGGTTGCATCACTTTCTATAAAAATAAAAAATATATATTAATGTTTTTAAATTCACTTTTCTGCTCGATCGATTTCTCCCATTCCAGAACTGTCCAACTGAGCAAATCGATAATATCCAGGCATCTCAGTTTGGTACTGATCGACATCATCATCTGTTCTTGTTGCATAGGCTTGGCGTGTCAGCTCATTGCAAAGTGTCGATATGTCATCTGAATAATGAGAACAGTAATTTGATAAGTGAGTGGGATCTTGAGTGATCATTTGGAGAAACACTGGATGAATCTGTTCCTTGAAGGCTTTCTTTTGTTTCATACTGGGATTGAAGTCCTGTACATGATCATAAAGCCATCTGTCCCACATTTGTGATGCTACTTTCGATTGAATAGAATTGAACACCATATTGTCTAATACATGTTTCTCAAGATTTGCGGGGTTTCCTTGACTTGCACGAGTTATTCCCAATTCACTTGTCATGAAGTCGCCAACAACTTTCTTCATTATTGCATATGGTTGTTGAGATCGTTTAGTCTTCATCTCTGCATAACTGATGTCTCGATAATTGGTTGGCAAATCGTATGTTCCATTCTTGAGGAAATTCCTATGCACCGCTTTTATTTTCCTTCCATTCTCTTGATTGAACGATGTGTATGATTTTTTATGACGTGCATCTGGTGTTGGATTCATTGCGTAGTATGTCTCTTTGACTGGTCTACTGTTGTATGGAGATAACATGGCACCATTGACTGCAATCAAATCTCCAGTATCATTATCGTAGACCATCACATCAGGAACTTGTCCGTATTGTTCCATTTTCGCAGTCCAATTTCGTTTAGTTCTCTTGATGTATTCTAACGCTGATGGAAGACTACACAGAGCATCGTTGCGTCTGGTTTGAATGTCATCATCGGCAAAGATTCGTTTCAATGCTGCTTGAGTCTCCGGTCCGTATCTCATTTTTGGTTTCTTCGCTGTTGCTTTTCTTTGTGGTTGAACGTACACTAGCTTTTGTGACATTGTGTGTTTTCATACAAAATAAAAAAACCAAAAGTATATTTTAATTAGAGTTAAATCACAAATGAACAAATCGAATCAAACGACAATGCATACATTGTCACGGAGGGCAGAGCCCTCTTCATTAACGGCATATGTGAATGCAAAATTGAGTGAAGCTTGTAATATGAACGTTTCTCATGAAGTGCAATCACAAATACATCCAGACTTGAATTTCAATCGCAATAGTGTGAACGTCCTCGTTGGAAACAGAGGAAGTGGGAAAACATTTAATGCTCTTCGAGAGGTTGCCAAGCTACAGAATGTTCAGGTCAGAAATGAACTCTTTCACCTCTTTGTCTTCGTCACTGATAAGAACATTGATCCAACCTTCGACAAATTCAAACCAATACTGAACGTTCCTTATGTGAAAGTCAAATACGATGATGCACTTCCATTTCTGTTGGAACTCTCTGAATCAAAAGCTGCTTATGAAGAGATTATTGACAATCAATGGCAAAACAGAATTACTGATGAATGCAGAGATGAACTGTTCGAGTCACTCTACATTGATGATTTCTCAGTTAAGAATCTCCAAACGATAATCCTCTTGGATGACTGTCGTAGGATCCTTGGTGAACGAAGAGCATCCAAAAATAGAATGACAATGATGGACTTATTACTGGAGAATCGACAGCCAAAATTCACATTCTTTCTGACAATGCATGAGCTCTTCAGTTTGTCAGCAGACATGAAGTCAAACATCGATTCAATGTGGATCTTTGGAGGATTCAATAAAGAACGAATCAGTAGAGTCTATCCTCAATTGAACTCCACAATTGACATTCGACACTTCTGGAATGTGTACCAACGAAAACAAAAGTGTGAAGCAATCATTCTTCGATACAACACTGATGGAGTTGCACTAAATGAGATCAACAAAGATGGACTAATCAGAAGGGTCCGTTAGTTCTTGGATGAGGTTGTTGATGGTCTCGTCAAGACTTCGAAGCCTCATGCTGAGAGTATCTGTTAGTGTTCGAATTGATTCTTCAATTTCTGATAATCTCTGATCAATCGAGAGTGAATTAGGTGAAGTGGAAGCATCAACATATCGTTTCCTCAGTGCTATCTCACCTCTTATTTTTGTTATTCGATATCCATCAATTTGGATCATCCGATTCAGTTTCTGTGTTGTGTACTCATTCAGTTCTTTTCTATTCTTCTCCAAGTATCTCTGAAAGTCGTGGATGTTTGTGAACTCTTTCTGTTCAGGATCAAACGGTTCTAATATTTTCAGTGATGTCATTTAAGTGAAATAAAAATATTTGAAACATTTTTGAGATTAGTCATAATTGAAGCGAACGAAGTTCTGAGGTCAGAGAAGACCGAACTCAGCAATGAATTCTGGAGTTAAGTCGTCAATAGAGTCTGCATGGAACTTGGTGTGCTGAATTGGAACGTAGACAACTTTTGACAGACAGGTCAGTCCATTCAGTAGAGTAGCTACTACATTACCGTGTTTGTATTCAATGAATTTCCCCACGAATTGAAACTGTCTACGCTTCTTCTGAAACTTGGCAACAGTCTTGTCCAAATCAAGGTGAATCAGTAGAATGTTTCCTGGTTTGTATTTCCATAACATCTGTGTTGTCTGTTGTCTTTGGATGTTCTTCAATTGTTCTTCACAACTGGAGATATACAGAGCTTCAATCTCTCGATTGTTTTGTGCCTGCTGTGGAGTGAACTTGTTCCAGTACGCTCGATGCGGAGTCATGTTGTAGTATTCCACCATCTGATTCATCAGTGAATGATTTGCCATCTGTGTTGCATTGTCTTGGAATCCATCTCTGATTGTTCTGATCACTCGATCGACAATTCTGTTGTGATTTGTGAATGGTGAGCTTGTGAAATATGTACTGACCTTTTGCTTCTTGG
>JARBJD010000632.1:0-27258 GCA_033064195.1 Blattamonas nauphoetae | reverse complement strand
TTGAATTTGTCGAAGGTTGGATCAATATTCTTATCAGTCACGAAGACAAAGAGGAAAGAGTTCATTTCTGACTTGACATTTTGGAGCTTGGCAACCTCGAAGAGCATTGAATGTTTTCCACTCTCCTCCAAATCCAACATGGATTCACACTGGCTGCGATTGAAATTCAGGGTCTGATGTATTCAGATCTGCACTTCACAGGAAACATTCCTACCAGATGCTTCACTCTAATTTTGCATTCACATATGCTGTAAGGTGATATTGAGATTTGTTCATTTGTGATTTAACTCCTAATTAAAATATACTTTCGTTTTTTATTTTGTATGAAAACACACAATGTCACAAAAAAGATATACGTTCAACCACAAAGAAAAGCACAAGCGAAGAAACCAAAATGAGATCCATTCTGAGACCAAGCAGCATTGAAACGCATCTATGCCGACGATGATATTCAACCAGACGCAATGATGTTCTGTGTAGTCTTCCATCAGCTCGTGAGTATTAAGAGAACAGGACGGAATTGATTTGCGAAATAGAATACAATATGAAGTTCCTGATGTGATGGTCTACGATAATGATACTGAGGATCTGATTGCAGTCAATGGTGCCATGCTAATCTCCATACAACAGTAGACCAGTCAAAGAGACATACTACGCCATGAATCCAACACCAGATATGCGAAGACAGACATCCCATACATCGTCTCAATCAGAGAATGGAAGGAAAATAAAGCAGTGCATAGGAATTTCCTCAAGAATGGCATACGATTTAACCAATTATCGAGACATCAAAGCAGAGATGAAGACTAAACGATCCCAACAACCATATGCAATGATGAAAGTTGTTGGCGACTTCCATGACAAGTGTATTGGGAATAACTCGTGCAAGCCAAGGAAACCCCAAATCTTGAGAAACATGTATTAGACAATATGGTGTTCAATCTGATTCAATCGACAGTAGCATCAAAATGTGGGACAGATGGCTTCAGGATCATGTACAGGACCAACCCAGTGATGAAACAAAAGAAAGCCTCTCATGAACAGATTCATCCAGTGTTTCTCCAAATGATCACTCAAGACTCAACTTTCTTAAAGAATACTTCAATCGCTATTCAGATGACATATCGACACTTTCGCAATGAGCTGACACGCTGCTTCCATGCAACAAGAACAGATGATGATATCGATCAGTACCAAACTGAAATGCCTGGATATTATCGATTTGCTCAGTTGACAGTTCTGAATGGAGAAATAGGATCGAGCAGAATTGTGAATTTAAAACATTAATATATATTTTTATTTTTATAGAAAGCGATGCAACTAATCTAAGTTGTCAATTTCCATTGAAACATACTTCTTCAGTACCAACATCAATCACCAACAATGTCATCATCGATAACAAGGTCTGAATTCTGGAAGGTTGAATAGTGAGAAAAGTGCGAATGTGAGATGGACAATGAACGAGGTCCCATGATCCACACCACTGGAGATCCATCCATCAGCTCCAATCCAAAGTCGTTCCATCTCCACTACGCGAGTACACTTCATCATTGCTGCATTCAAAGATCAGCTCCTGCTTGTTTACAAGAATGCATTTGCCCTGTGAAAAAAACTGAATAACCTCATTGAACCATCAAAGAAACTGATCACAAACCAAAGTGATTTATGCACTGATTGCGACACCAAATTTGAATCAATGAGATGGGTGACGGACCGATGATCATCTGATAAGTGTTTATGTCTGAATAAACTACCTGTATTTCAGTCGAACAATATTCAAGATCCTTGTTGGAGGAAAGATATGAATATCGCCCAATGAAGCTACAACACTCACTCTAATTCTGGCACTTCTGACATTTCAACAACTCGAAAAGAGGGTAGTAATCTCTTCTGAGATTATTTCCTCGTTAAATTATAAATGAATTGTATTTTTATTTTACTATAAATGGCACCAGGAAGTTTCAACAAACTCCAAAAAATATCGGCAAGCAATTCTTTCAATTCATCAAACCTCTAGCTCCAACATTACTTTCAAGTCGGTGGTGGATTGCCTCACAAACGAAACAGTAAATTTCGACAAACAGCTTGAGGAATACTCAATGGATTAGGAGGAATGATGGACGTTTATCAACAAAATAAGGCGATCAATCGAGCACCAAAACAAGATGATCGAGTACGAACCTCCACGAAATGGACGATATTCCAATGATGATATGCCACTCTCGTCAATTCCAAAATTCATCTTAAAAGGATAAACATTCACTAGTATTCGAATATTTTTATTTTATAATAAATGGCACCAGGTTGGTTATCAAATTAGCAGCAGTTGGCAAAATATACTCAGAGTTGGAGCTCCATTTCTGAATCTTTCCCTTCGTTGGACCACTGATCTCGAAGGTAGCACAGACAGGAGTTGAGATGATACCAGATGTGAAATCGGATCAACAAATCCATGCTGAAAAGATGGCTCAGTATGAGCAAGCAATGAATGAAGGAAACACAGCAGTTGCAAAACAAACTCAGAGGTGAAATACTGAGATTGGAAGAAAAGCTGAAACCAAAGAAGAAGAAAGTGAAAGAAAAAGAAATGCAATGCAGTTTTTATTTTGTTAAAATGAACTCATTTAACACATCTGACAAACAACAAAGAACTGGAGCATCATCACTGACTGGAAATACCACTGGAAGGATAGAATACACAAGAGATGACATGGGTCAAATACAACAACAACTGATGTCCGAACATCACATCAATTACCTCATGAATGATGGAGCCTACAGTACTTCGATTCAAGAATTGAAACCATCAGAGAATGCACGCTTCTATACAGGACAAGAGATAATCATTCCATTGACTGGCAATCAAGACATTTATCAAATTGATGATTCCTTCACATAACTACAATGACTGCAACATTGAAACTCAATAATTGGCAAACTACAGCTGGAAAGGTTGGATCGTTCATGAATGAGAGAATCTTCATCTTCGTTGACTCAAGCATTCAGCATCAATCTTTCGTGACCTTACTGTTCTTCACAACAATCAGAGAATCATAAGCACAACAAACAATGATGTTTCAATGGAGTCTCACATCTACAATATGATCAAACCGAAGAGTCAATTGGAGAATCGAAAACATTGTCACACTCCATGGCAGAATGCATGGAATCATGATGAATCAGTTGCTGGTGTTTATATTCCACTTTCTGATTTTACAACGACGTCAGGAACAGGAGTGTTTCAAGACACTATTGATGTACCAATTCGTGTGTCGATTAATCTTGAAGATCTACTGATAGTCTCTGGAATGACTGACTATCCAAAATGTCTCTTTGGTGATTTGAAATTGAGTGTTCATATGAATGAAGATGCATTTGTTTGTTGTTCTGTAAATCCTGAACTCACTTTGAAAAATACCCTATCATCACTCGTAACTGGAACAGCTGCAGCCAACTATTAAAGCAGCAATTCTCAATTGCATTCAACATCGTCCCTATTTTCTGAATAATCTTGTCACCTCATGCACAAAGAACTTCGTTCAAATTGGTCAATCATTTCAGCAACCAACAGTGACTCAAGACATCGTGTATAATACAGCTGGAACAGTCACTAAAGAACCAGAATTCGTGGATCAGTACATCTCACTGAATATATTGCAATATCAAATTGATGATGTGTATTGCATGAGTGCTGGATACAATATGAAAAAAGATGCAAAATTGAAGCTTAAAGAGATGTATCAGAATCGTCCTGGAACCATTCCAGCAGAGAAGATCTCATTCTATCCATTTCAGAAGACACCGACTCCATCAGGTATTGATTGTACTCAACAAATGGTCCTTGTGAACGCAAAGGATATTATGCTCCTGTTTCGTCATTACGACAATGAAGTCACTTGTTTCCATAATCCAATGCAGAAGAACATCCAAGTGAAACTACTCGACAAATACTATCCAGATCAACCGACAACCACAATTGGAGCTCGCTTTTATCAGATCGCATTGTCAACTCTCAACCTTGATTCTTATCTAACTGTTCCAGATGATTTGGAGCGATCACTTACAGATTCTCTCGTTGAAGAGAAACTCACTGGTGATCAGAATTATCCCAATGAGACAATGACAAGAGTACGACCAATTCATGACAATTCTGATTTTCTTTTATGCTTCTCAACCCAGAGAAGTGGATGTCCAACAAACTGCAATGATTCGATCAGTTCAAAAGGAAACACTGCTGTCACTTTGAGATCACATCCAATATATCAAGGGAATCTTGACACATACTATAATGTATTCAACCCAAGTCAAAGTGGTGGTGATATGACAACATTTACGCATCCTCCAGCACCGATACTTGCAACTACTGCAACAACGTGGTGGGTCTTGCGATACAGCAATGGTGAACCAAAAGTTGAGTACTATCCTAATCACACATTGAAAACATTACATAAAGATTTAGGAATTAATCCAAATTGAAAATGACAAAAGAAAATAATGATATTGTATTTTTTATTTTCTATAAATGAAGTATCAGATCAAATCAATCCAAACCAACATCGACACTAATCGAACAAATTGATAGATGTGTCATTAACCCGATTCTGTCAACAACCCGGAACATGGGGTTGAAACAAACCATATTGGTCAAACTAAAGAAAACAATAAAATTTGAGAATTTTCTCTCTTGGCGAATCAGAAAACCCCAAAAACCTCGTTTAAGGCCCTTTGGTAGTGTGTCCAAATCATATCTCCACAACCTGTGGACCAATTTTGATGAAACTTTCCACAGAAACGTTTTTCGTGAAACTAAAATATTGAAAAATTTTGAAAAAAATGTAGGGTATTTGGAAAGTTGCGAAAAAACGTCATTTTCTCCACAAAAACATTTGGGAAAAAATTTATTTTTTGTGAGTCTTTTCGATATATTCACGATAAAACGCTTTTTATTTGGTGTAAAACGGATATCTGGTTGTGGAGATATGAGCTGCAAAAGTTTGAAAAAATGGGTGTGTTCCTGCTGTTGATAGTATTTTGAGGTTTTCTCCGATTCCCCGCGGAATTGAATTCTCAAATTTTATTTTTTTCTTAGTTTGACCAAAACGGTTTATTTCAACCCCAGGTTCCGGGTTGTTGACACGGACCGGGTTAATGACACATCTATGAAGTGCAATCATATATGCCAAAACAGTGGGATTCAGAACCTCACATCTACTCAATTCAGGAAGTACATCCAACAAATCCTCCTATGCCATGCAGAATCGGAGATGAGATTGAAGTTCCATTGTGCTATGATGGTCATGATGTGACTGAATTTGCGAAGAGTCATTTGCGTATCGATCTTACTGTTACTGTTCCGAGATTGGGTTCAGACGGTAACAGTAATTCTTATCTTGGACTTCGTGGAATGTTCTACGGATTCAAATCATCCTCAGATGCAATTCGGGACATGAGACTCGTCGATAGTCAAGGAAACATTATTGACAACACACTCCAGAACAATCACATCCATGAATCATTTCTGTATCACACTTTCAAGTCATTTGAGGAGAAAAACAACATGAAGCATTGTTATAGCCTGTGGGAAAATGTTCAGAGAATGGATCCGAGTGTCTGTGGATTCTATCACATTAATGTGGAGGGTTCGTTGGATGGACAACTCCTCACATGTACTATTCCGTTGGTGATTCCATTTGTGAATCTCCTTCCACTGAGTACCTTTGATCAGTACCCGAATTCCATCTTTGGTAATCTGCGTCCACGAGACATGGAATTTATGTACCATGGAGAATTCACAACTGTTTCACAGGAATTTACACAAATAGGAAATCCAATACAACAAATGATGACCACATCTGGGGATGTTGTGGAGATTTTAACTATGGAAGACACTACCACAGTTCTTGCTTCATCAGTGGACAAAGTCACGACAGTTTGTTATGGATATCAAATCACTGATGCAACAAAACAATCCCTCTTCAACACTTATTCGAAGACTCTTTATGTTCTGAAAGCAGAAAGAATTGACACTCAATCATTTCAATCAAAAGCAACAGCGATGGGAGTGAGATCGAACATTAGTATCAAACTCAACAATCTCATGAATCTAATGTGCTTATTCCCTGAAAGACCTAACAAGTGTACAGTCTTTAGAAATCCTCATTACGTTGGTCACTTCGAAATGCTTGGATCCAACTTTCCCAATTTCCCGATATCAACAATATCACCAGAGTTCTATCAAATGATGATGGTGAATGGTGATTTCATTGGTTGTTCCGCAACAGAAGAGTTTGAGAATTCCATCTGTTCATCTCGCGTTTATAAATATATCTTCAATAGAGAAGAAAAACAAAGATCGAGAAGAAGACCCATCACAGACGAGACATGCTTCACATTCATGGTTCCAACAGATCGTAGTGAAATTGCTGGTGGAGAAGAAGGTATTTCGACAGCTGAATCAGTCAATATTGTCTTCAGAGGAACTCCAATCATTCAAGGTCAGCATGATCCATATTTCACATCAACTCCAGAAGGTCCTCCTCCACCAATTCTAGCACTACATCAAGCGACATACTGGCTGTTCTGGATTGAGAATGGACAACCACGAGTGCGATATGTCATTGATCGTCGACTCCAAGAAGCTTATGAAGAAGTGAAGAGAGGTTATTAAGAATCAAATATGACATTTTATTTTTGTAGAAAACACCAATGGTGAAGCGTTATTTCTCAATTCAGAATTCTCACACTGCTCAATTTCCTCCTGATTTTACCAATTCCAGAAATCAAAAATATGTTCACTTCCTTGACTGCAAACTCATTCATGTGAAGGAAGAAATTAATGGTTCAACAACTGTCATTTCAAAAGATATTCCACAGCATATTACAATCCATGGTGATTGGATCCAGACTGATGCCTTCAATGATTCAGATGTTGCTTTCTGTAATGAACAGATTGCGAAGCGAAAGAAGTGGGAATTAAGCACTCGACAATCAATTGTGAAGATCTGGTTCAAAGACAGTTCTGGTGAATCAATCGAGATGGAGACATCGGAGACAATCAATGGAAAAATAAATAAAGAGTATTATGAATTTCTGGTTGATCTCATGTTGGAGTATTGATTAGTGAGTTATATTTTTGGATCAGTTCATTGATGAGTGTCTGTTGTTGTCCGACGATAGAGGATAATTCCTGAATGGCTTTGATACAGAAACAAGAGAGTTCTGCATAATCAACTTGAAGACAATCTGGATTGGAATCATTCACAACCTCTGGGAATATCTCTTGGATCTGTTGTGCAATCACTCCAATGTGTTTCTTCTCACTTTCCTTCTTCAAACATTCACATTTCTCTTTGCAGTTCTTCAAGTGTTCTTCATTGGTTTCGTTCTCGATTTGTCTTGTAACTTTGTTGATCTTCGAGTCGAATGTGTTGAATTGGTACTGCACAATTTCCACTTTATTCAGTTGCTCAAGAACATCAGGATATGGTTCAATATTCCTTTTGACTCTTCTGTCTGACAGTTGAAAAAAACTTCCTGTTGTGGATATTGAAAACACTCCTGAACCTGTGTCCTCATCGTAGTAATACAAAGCTGGTGAGTCACACGGTGACCACATAATTATTCCATCACCATTGAACTGAATTCCTGAAGTTTCTGCAATCGATTGTGAAATTGAAATGCCAGACTTAAATGTTGAAGCCGGATATGTTCCAGGATACTTCGGAAGTGATCCTTCTGATATGTTCCAATTCGCTCCATTCACACTGATCAATCCTCCTATTGTTGGTGTCGTGATCGATCCATTTGTGCTGACTACTTTTTGGATTGATGATATCGCTGTCTTATGTGCTTCTGTTGTCTTCTGAAGTGAGTCAATCACTGCCGAATTCTCGTTGGTTGTTGAGTGATTATGATCAATCATTTTCTCAATCATTTGTGAATTGTATTTTTGTCGATTCATTTTTGTTTGCTCTTTCATTGGAATTAAAATTCTTGACAATCCCTCATGAACATACGTCACCGGCACATTATTTCTGACATACCCAGAGACTAGCGAACAGTTCTCTTCTCTCATTGATTCAATTAATGCTTGTTCTGAACATACTCGACGTCTTTCGTTGGACAATTCAGTTGGATTCATTTAATACAAATTAAAAAATTCAATAATAAATTTTCATTCGTGTTTTTATCATTTGAGATCTTCCGAGTCTTCGATCCTCTCATCGATGGGTTCGATCAGTCTTGTTTGATCAGCGAAAGTACTTCAATGGGACTCGATCCTTCCTTCTTGTTCCTGACGGCTCTTTACCGTTTGATTTTGGTGTGTTTCACTTTCTAGTTTCTCATTTGTTCTCTCTTCTTTTTTGCCAACTCATTCTCGTTCTCGATCCTTCACTTTTTCTGACTCTCTCGTTCAGGTACACTATTATGTTTTATCTTCTGGAATTTCATTTCCGACTTCTCTTCGACAGGTTTGTTCTCTTTTTGTTTATTCTTTCATAAAACTCATTCATGTACCAACGCTGATCGGTCCTGTGACGACCTTGGATTTTGGGTACATCGTTGCTTCTTATCACTTAAAAGAATGTGTCACAACCGACAAATCACTAGTATGTTCTTCTTTTTGTTCATCTCTTTATAAAACTTTCTCTTGTACCCAATCTGCGTGATCATCAAACTCAGGTACACTATTGCGTCTTATGACCCGAAAGTGCTGTTCACTGAATATTTGAAACAGGTTTGTTCTCTTTTTGTATTATCTCTTTATAAGACACACTTTTGTACCAGAATTTTCACTTCACTTTGTCATTCTCTTTCTGGTACACCACTTCACTTTATCCTCTCATTTTCACTTCATTGTCAATTTTTTTTCATTGTCTCTCACTTTTTTCAAAAATTAAAATTTAAAATGACGTGAACAACATTTTGATCCTCATCTTTGCTCGAAAAACTTCGTGATTCATCGGTAAAATTGTATGCATTGGTACACCACTTTGTTTTACTTTGATTTGATTCTCATTTCACCTTTTACACTTCACTACTCTTCGATTTGTACTCTTCATTTTTTCTAAAACACAACGGTGTACCAACAAAACGCGATCTGAAGTGATCGTCCAGATCAGGTACACCACTTTACCTTATCGTTTCATTTCACAACTCTTTGATTTCAATTCTCTTTTTTATCAAAACAAGGTTGAACACAGAACTAAAAATGTTTGATCGTCAAGATAAAAATGAAGTGTAAGATCTGGTACATGATTGTGTTTTATCACTTCAAACCTTGTTTCACTTCACTATTTTGATCTCATTATTGACATTTTTGCCAAACTCTTTCATAAAACACACTGGTGTACCAACGAGACTCAATCTGAAATGATCGGTGAGATCTGGTACATGAATGTGTTTTATCGTTTAGTTTTCACTTCACTCGCTTTTCATTACTCTTCTTTTCTGAAATTTTGATGAACGCGTTCATAAGGTGAAGTGGTGTACCAACGAAGTGAGGAAAACAATGATTGGAGAGATCTGGTACGTCACTTCACTTTATCGTTGCTAACATTGTTTCACTTCACAATTTTACTCTAATTAGAAACATTTTGGTCAAACTCGTTCATAAAGTGAAGTGGTGTACCAATGAAACGTGAACAACAAAGATCGTTCAGATCTGGTACGAGATTTTGTTTTATCTTTTAGTTTTCACTTCAATCACTCTTTTTTTCTCTTTGTTTGTGAAATTTTGACGAACCCGTTCATAAGGTGAAGTGGTGTACCAACGGAACGCGAAGGATCATGATCGCTCCGATCTGGTACATGATTTTGTTTTATCGTCTCATTCTCACTTCACTCACTTGTTTTTCATCTTTTTTGTGAAATTTGCCTGAACACGTTCGTAAATCTCAATACTTACCCACAATTTTCACATCTTCCGTCTCAGCCTTTGCTATCATACTTGCCCACTTCATTGTTGCTTCATTCACATTCTTTTGTTCCAAATAAGCAAAAAAGTTGATAAAAAATGAGTTGTTGTGATGTGCTCGTGAGGTGTAGACGGTCGAAAGAATGCTCGTGAGATGACGAAAATGAAGAGGAATGACGAAGAGATTGAATGTGAAATGGTGAAAAAAAGATGAGAGAAGAAAGGGGTTGAAGGTGTTTTTGAAGTGACAAACACGGTGAAAACGTGAGATGTTGAAACACGAAAATGTGACATTATGGAACAACTATCCGACAAAAGTGTCTCGAAATTTGAGCACAGCTTTGTCGGACAGTGAGAATGAAGGATTTGTGGGAGAAATTCGGGGCAAAAATTCATATAGTGAAAATGTTGGCGGAAATGATGCGTCAAGTGTGTGATGTGAAAAACCGACCCTCCAGAGAGAACTAATGTCACCAGTAAACTCGAAATCTCAAAAAAGCGTCGCTTGAATGTAATTGTGAAGTGGTTGACGTGAAAATCGTTAAAAATGAAAATTGACAAAAAAGTGTCCGAAGGATCGTGACGTGAAAAGGTTCATACCTAAAGTCGCCAAAAGGCGTTCTTAACTGATCTAATGCTAAAAGGCGTCATAAGAGGACGATTCCTGAGCGAAAGATGATGGAAGACAGGGTCCATACCTTATCTCGAAAATTTCGACTCGTAAAAATCCCCAATGGGTCGGATCAAACTTTTTTTCCAAAAGTGTTTTTTATCGCGAATCTCACCTTTTAAAATCGATTTTGTAATTTTAGAAGGTGTTTGAGGTGAATTTGAGACATAAAGTGGTTGTTAGTAGCGAAATCTGAAAATCGACTTTTTGCTCCATTTTTTGACCACAGTTCGGTACGTAGCTCCACGAATTCTCAACCGATTTTCATCGGGATTGTTTTGATCGACGACTCACATCGTCCCCTACATTTTAGAATTTTTTTCGAATTTTTTCAGAGTGGTTCTCAAGTTGGATTCACTTTGTTCGAGTTCAAAAGTGAAAAAACATCGAAAAAAGTGACAACATTTTTGGAATATGACAAAAATTTGCTTCAAAATTGACGCTTAAAATGAGGTCGAAATATTGAACATATTTTTGGAATTTAGGTCAAATATTGGCATCGTTGAAATGGCCTAAATTCCTTTTAATACAAGATTTAGAAATGGTCAATCGGAATTGACTTTTCGTTTCTGATTTCAACGACTATTTCAATCTGGTTCCCAAATCGTCTACTATACTACTGAGGCGATCACAGGTGCCGACGGAGAAGTGTGTGAAGGAGAGGAAGGAAATGGCCCAGCGTAAGAAGAGGATGAGTGGAGGCAGAGAAAAGACACCATTGACCATTGGAGTGAAATGGCCGTTGCACATGTTGAGATACAATCTGCATTGTTGGTGGCTCTGATCTCTTTCATCTGGACTATCCCTGATCTCACATTCATCAATTTCCCACTTCTGTCATGTAAATTTCTCCATCATGTGATGTTTGTGATGAAAGAAATGTATTTTGTCGAATTACGACACTGATCGGACCATAATCATTTTGACAGGTCTGATCAAATCTCAGCCACCCTTTTCGTATCTAATTCATCCAAAATGGATGTGAAAATGTAGTCTGTGTTTCAAATCAAAGGGTACCACTGTATTTGACATCATTTTCATGCTTTGTAGACATAACCCTCCCATCGCCTAATTAAGCTCCGAAAGCCCGTGTCCTATGATAGGACACGGGTTTTCGGGGGAGGACATGCCGACCTAAGGTAAAAGAACGTGTACGGATTGATGGTTGACACGGTTCTCCCCGAACTCGGTCCCCACACGAAAGGGCAACTCCAGTCAACAACCAACCGTCCTGTTTATTTCCTTGACATCCTTCTCGTCAGAGGTGTGATGTTCCGTTCTTTCAGTCCTCTTCTCCAGAGAAGATATACAAAGGCCCTGTCAATGTATTTGATCTCTATGCACAGGGACCTGATCAGGTCTGTAGATTACTGTATGAGGTGTGATCATGGATCACACCTCTTTTTCCAATTTCTCACTTCATTTTCTGCATCGTACCGGTTCAATTCAAGCAATACACAATCAATTATGACCAGATAGCCTCTTAAATGGTCGATATGACTCGTTTCACTGTTTTTTTCGAAAGGAAACTCACTTTTTATGTAACAGTTTGTTAACAACAAAAATACGGTCTGATCAATGGATGTCTGATCGATCAGATCCGTCTCAGATCCCTGTCTATGCATGTGATCCCTTCAACTATGAATTCTATGGCTATGCCAATGTTTCTGGGACCCATTTGAAGAAGGTGATCAACATGTTCCTCCCTCCACCGGAGGATGATCTTGGTCGGCCCAGTTCTTTTTCATTTCCGGCAGATTCTGACCCGGCATGATCCGAGCCCGTGCCCCCCTCCAATATTTTAAGAGGAGCTTTGTTTAATATCATTTCACGATGTATTAGTATTTATTTTTCGATTTGAGACCGGGTTTTGGAGATATGGATTTATCTACACTTCACCCGATCCTTTTTCCAGACACTTTTTCACAATGTAGGATAGTCTTCACAGCCCCCCGCTCAAGAGCAGGGGGGGCTGTGAAGACTATTAGTGAATTCTCAAAAGTAACATAGAAAAAAGGATCTTTGTGATAGGGATGGGCAGTGGTCGGTCCGACTGCTCGTCGACCGACCGACTGCTTTTTTCTGTGATCGTGCCCTTTTTGGTAGAAATCATCTGTCAATCCACTGATATCGTTCGTTTCACTATTTCATTGCCATTTTCTCAAAAGTTTCTGGGAAACAGTGGGAAAACGTTCTCATTTCTTCAATTGGCTTTGTTTCTGACTCCTTGATTTTGAAAAAGGGATGATCACCTTGAAAAAAATACTGGACTGAAACAGATCAATTCTGAAGGAAAGAGAGTTGAGTGAAATGTGAAAATGTCAACATTGTCTCACTCTCTTCATCTCTTTTGGCCTCTTCACCAGTTTCTGGGGCCGATCGAGGAAGTTGGGAGGAATGTGCGTTTGACTGTTCATTCTCTTCGTTCTCGTCCCCAAACCCAGAAGCCATGACATGTGCATTGAATGACAGTGTGTCAATTGCGATTTGTGTCAGACGAGCGTGTGTTTGGAGTACACCAGTGAGGAATGCTTGTGGGAAGAAGAATCCAGGCAGAAGGAACGAAGGAGGCTCACCATGCTCGATCTACTCCTTGATGAACGAGATTCTGTTGAGAAGGTCCAACACCCACGAGGAGAGGGGCTTCAGTGATGGATAGTCAACATGACTCCAGATTTCGGGGACCTGGTTGACAAGGAAGGCTTGTGACATCATTTCGAGTTCAGAACTCATCACAACAACACTGCACACGGCCGATTCAAGGTCGCTGAGAGAGGAATGGATGCGAACGAGGAGTTTGTTGAATCTCTCCGCTTCTTGGTGGAGACACTGCCAATGAACATCTCCATGTTGGTTGAACCTGGTGTGGCTGCTGTCTTCTCTGCTGCTCGCTGAAGTCGCTCCTGGAGTTCTGATTGAAAAAGAACGGATTCATTGGCTATGTCGAATGTGATGTTGATTGGGATTCGATGTTTGAACGACTGGCACATGGTCAGGATCTGCTCGTCCTGTGTTCTTTCGAGATGTCTGTGGCGTTAGAAGTGGTTCTTTCTGTTGTTCTTCGTCTTCGGTTGGTTGGTCATCTTTGATTTCATTGTCGCCTTCTTCTCCTTCTTCCTGCTCCTCTTCTTCTTCCTCTTCCTCCTCATCATCTTTCTTCTTCTTCTGTCTCGAACTCACAGCAGACGCCTGAAGTTTAATCAGCGTGTTCAACACAAATGTCGTTTCCCTCTGTTGGTAAGTGATCGCAGCGTTCGGATGCAACCGGAACAGCGCTGGCGAGTATGTCGGCGGCAGCTTCTTCACAGCTTCCTGCATCTGTTCATGAGTACACTCCAAATCAGGCATTTGATAGTCACCGTCGGGTGTGAGTGAGAAGTCTGGTTGGAGGAATTCGGGAGTGAAGAATGTCTTGAACAGGGCGTGGAGTGTTCGCATGTCCCACAAGTCTGTCACATGACCTCCATAGCTGATCTCGCAGACGACGTAGGAAAGGTCACCTGAGTGTGAAGCGTGAAATCGGCGAGTGTCAATGGTGCTGTCCACAATCAGTTCGGCTGGGAGAGAAGAGGAGAGAGGATGAGAGAGAGACGAGGTAGAGGGGTACTGTCGATTCGATTCTCTCTCCTCCACCAGCGGCAGGACAGTTGCATCCTAACTTCTTCCTTCTTGTCGCTCGTCCCGTCCATACAGCATCGAAGCGAGTTCGTCGTCGTCCTTGTTGAAGCCCAGTTCGTAGCTTCGATCCAGTGCGTTCTGCTACGGCTCTTGAATCCGGTCCCGAGCCTTCTTGTCGCTCACCCGATGCAAACGATATTCTGTTGTCGACAGCACATCTTACACGGCAGAAGTGCCGCTCGCTTGAAGTCGCGTGTGTGTGTCCCTTTCTGTGGCAGAAGCTGCTTTTGAGTTGCGAATGCACAGACTGCGTTCCTGCCCTCGTCAGGGAAGACGTGGAGGGAGTGTCGGGAAATCGTGCATGTCAAAGACCGTTCGCACCCCTACAAATCTTCCCCATCGGGGGTTGCATCGAGAAGATCAGCTCGCTATTGATCAACGAAGGTTCGAGCAGATCTCTCCAAAAATGCTTAAACATCACCTCTTCGACTTCCAGCGTGAGAATAGTCTTGTAGTAAAAGCAGGTTTCATCAGTTGGATCGGTGAAGCATTAAAATGATATATTGTCCTTCTCTCGATATTCCACGATAAGTGTTGGGGAGGTTGGAAGATAAATGGGTATCATGAGCAAAACGGGAGTATAATCACCTGTGTCATCACTTTTCAGATGCGTCAAGATCAGTATCATTGAAAGCCCTACACAGCATTCAAACAGAAGTGCCCGCTTAATATATGTCCCTCCCTGGAAAGATGGCGCGGTAGCAATCCATTGGCGGAAAAATTTCTCGTTCTCGTCTGTGAAAAGTTGCGCGTGTTTCCGACGAACAGGATCTCACATGGATTGTGTGATAATGAACTCCTACCGATTCTCACATGCATGGAGTGCTTGTCGTATTCGTGTCCAGAAAGGATTCATGATTCGTGATGCTGTCTGTGGCAACACATTGCCGCCAATCGAATGGAATCCAAATAGCGAAATCCCAGACACGGATCCGAATCTGAGGAACTTCTGAATCATATTGTGAGAGCAGCCTCGAGTGCTACAACAGATCAAGAATCATCAAAAGAGGAAAAGGAATGAATTGAGAAATTGATGTCAGGAAGTGAAAAGATATGGAAAAGAAGGCAGACGAAGACAGAATACAAATGAAGGTGAGAACAGACTCAAGGGGGAGAGGTACATGAGGTATGATAAAGTCGATGGAGAAGATAATTTCGTTTCTTGGTGGTAATGTGGTTCAAGAATCCTGTCGAGAGAACAAATCTCGAAAATGAGAAGAAAACAAACTGTGTTGAAGATACGTAAAGGGTTGTTGATAATGGTGAGAATTATGTCTTGTTCTGATTCGTCAGTGGGACGACTGGTTTCACGGAGGAGATCCTGTGATAAAGTGACGGTTAAGTCATGAGAAGAAAAAGAAAACCATTGTTCTATTATCTAAATCCATTGAAGTGCAGTCAGAACAAAGTTGAAGAGTCGGTGTCGGTCGGACAGGCCGACTTTTTGTCCGATGTTGGGGAAGGACAGACCGACTCAGGGACTCTTGATCTACGACCTCTGAAACACTAATTTTGTGAAAAATGAGATGAACTAATTACAGCGATGCTGTGAATCAAAAATGAGAAAAAGAGAATAATAAAGTGACTCTGGCGGGATTCGATCCTGGGTCCGGGGAGCAAAAAGCTCCCATGCTACCACTCGACTAAAGGGCAGTTGAAAAAAGTCGCCGACTCTTTTATTTTTAGGGACTGGACTCGATGTTTTCAGACCGACCACTGCCCATGCCTACTTTGTGAAGTGTTGTAACAAATAATGGGCTGGATCGAGCCAAAATGGGCAACTTTGTTTCGCCCTCAAAATCATAAAATGGGGTGCATTTTTCGAGACTCAACACCCCTTTTTTATTTGCTTAATCGACATAATAAATCTACTCATTACACCTCTGACTGGGAAAATCTCTGTAATTTCGTATCCACGTGCCTGGCTAGATCGAACCCACAATTTACTTTCAAACAGCTCAATCATGACTAACACTCTCGTTTGTTTTCTCGCACTCTTTTTCATCATCACACATGTGTCTTGTTCTCTTCTAGGTATACAATATTAGATTTAATCCACTCACTCCATGATCAATCACATCTCTCCGTTGTGATCTCCCTGGAAGTGACAAATCTACAATAACCGCGCCATCACATCACACAGTCTTGAAAAGTGTGTATTTTCATTCCTTTCGGCATTCCAACTTCTCTCTTCTCTTCATTCAGCATCCTGTTCGTCGTTGAAGATCCTCCACCAGACTTCGAAATACTCGAACCAAAACAACAGGCAGGCAATCATATCCATCAATACAATCTTCAATCTCAGAATTGCCACCACTTCAGCCACTTTCGAATCGTATTCTTCATGATTATTCCATCAAGCACAATGACGTCTGTACTGTGACGTTATGTCAGTTTTAACCCCTCAGTCATCTGTCACTTGGATTCAAGTGTCTTTTCGTGTCAGTTTAAACCTGTATTCATGCTGACATTCAACAGAAACATGCTCTTCCAATGATTGTCATCCGAATCATCGTGAACCCGATAAGATTGTCCTTGTCATCTCAAAGGATGGGCAGAAGCATTTATTACCAGATCCGATTGCTCCCTGAAAGTCGAATATGATGAACACCGTGTTGGATCAGGTCTGAGAACCGATCATCATTGTTTTCGTTCTTTCATTGACTGTGTCATTCTTTCCATCCAAATATCGTACAAAAATCATCTATTATTTTGGTTTCATTGTTCATCTACTCAACAGCGTCGATTCTTTCTCATTTAAGTCTTTCGCAACCATTCAAAACTCTGATCGTCCTCTATTTCCTCACATGGGTCATACAAAAGATAAAACTAATGGTCACCAGTCATTTCTGCTCCTTCATTCCACTTTCGATGGCGATAAACAAATCTGCTTCACGCAACCACTTGAAATCTTAGCAATCAAAAGGGGATTGCCATTCGAGAAGAAAACGTCCCTTTCCTGCCAAACGTGACGGTATTTGAAAAGGATGTTCGTTTGTGACTGAGTAGATGAACATTATTGAACATATTTGCCATGGGAAGGCTGGAATCATGATCTGAATGTGTTGTTCATCTCTGCCGCTGTCCAGAACGCAACAAACGCAACGAGAAAGAACAACACAACATCAAACACGACACACTCATCCCCAATTGATGCTCACTTTGTAAATATGGTGCGAGAAACGGAAGCGTCGCTGAAAACGTGCCTCGGAACGTGCAACAACACGTTCATGACGTATCAGGTGTCACTGGACTCTTTCTGCACTCGAAAGTGTGGCGATGTGAAAGAAAAATCCCAAAAGCGTCCCAAAATCCAATCCGTTCCAGTCAATCACCCTCTTCACTCTCGCTAGGGGAATGACGAGGATCCTCAGACTGAAGACGAAGAAATGTCCGAAAACGAGCCTGACGACTCAAACTGCATGTCCAAATGCCGTCTGTACAATATGCCGATCTGCATTACCGGAAGCAAAAGCCAAAGAACTCAAACAGAAAGCAAGGGATGACAAGAAACGAATGAAGGCTCGCTTCAACAATTTGAGGAAGGAGGAAGAGTCTATTCTGTCTGCAGTGAAAGACGAGCTATCTGCTCTCGAAAAGGAGGAGAAATAAACACTCAAACGAAAGGGAACACCAAATTCTGCCTCAGCCACCCGTGTTCCGACAAAGAACTCTTGAAACACACCGATTCAACCAACCAATCCCAACCAGCCGTCTCCAGCCAAGCTTTATCTTTCCGTCCTCATCACACTCTCCGAAATCAGTCTCGTCTTCTCCTCCAGATTACAAGACGCCACATTGTATCCTCTCTCCTTCCCAACCAATCTCCGTTCACACACCGAACAAGACGAAGAGTCTCTGAGGCAGTGCGAGGACGAAGTATTGGACAGCATTCTCGATTGCGGCTCACACGGTGCGTCGTCAGCCAGCATCGAAGATTTCACCGCAGGCAAGCGATTGAGAATGAGGATGTGCGCTGCCCAGCTTGCTCGCTCACCGAAACTAGAACGTCGAGACTGCGTCCAAATCTGCGAAACAACTCGTCAGCAATGCTTCTCGACGTGCACTGACAAGCAAAAGCAGGTTCAGGGAGGATTTGGGTTTGGTGTGGACGAGGACGAGATTGGTACCGACTTCGAGCTGTTGAACATCATTGTCGCCCACTCCGAGTCGCAGATAACACAAATCAAGACCCAAAATCCATTCGACGACTTGTTCACAGAGGATCAGTCGAACCACCCAGTGACGAAGGTACATCGTGAGGGGAGATGAGGGTGTCGCGAAGGGGTCGTCGAGAATGGATAACCTCGAGGATTGTGAGAGAGCTGCTGCGAACGATTTTTGGAAAGATGCGAAGCGAGAAAAGTGAACGGAGGGAATAGGAAGCGGATGCGATCAGCAGATGGAACAGTACAAGAAGAACAGAGATCACCCCTCAACAATGGGACAGCCTGAAGACCCCAAATCGACACAACATGCCACGCATGGATCGGATGATCAGGAAAAGTTGAAGGAAAAACCGGATATGTTCAAGGAGAAGAAAGAGAAGGAAGGGAAGAAGGAAGAGGAGGAGAGATCGGAGAGAAGGAAGGGATTTGAACCAAACAAGAACGATCCACCAACACCAACGAATGAAAAGAAAGAGAAAGACACGGAAAGATATGAAGCAGTGAAGAAAGAGAAAAGGGAGGAGAAAAAGGAAGAAGTCACACCTGACGTGAAGCAGAAGAAAGCTGAGGAGGAGAGCCTGAAGCAACAAGAATAGTGGAAACGAGATGCTGACATGGAAGCTGCTCCATGAGCCAAACAAAACGAACAGAAAGAAGCCGAACAGAAAAAGCGGGAAGCAGAATCAGAAATGAGAGCGGAAGCAGAAAAGAAGAAACAAGAAGCAGAATCGAAGAAACATGAAGAAGAAGCGAAGAAAACTGAAGAGGAATGGATGTGTAGCTGACACGTCGTGTATGATTCTGTTCTCGAAGGGCCAGGGGAGGATTGAATGGAAGCTTCTGCTCAACGGCGTACATCCTCTGCTCTGCTCTCTTTTTGGATTTCATTCGATCCACAGTCTCTTGAACAACTTCGTTCGACAGATACTTAACTACTAGACTTAACACAAGATTATCAACTGAACCTCACACAAGCTGAACTTGCAGCTTGGAACATCTCTCACTAAGCCACGGACTTCGCCAATTGGTGTCGTTTCGACGACAGATCTCTCACTGAACTAGAATATGCAACGAACAGCGAAGAGGAGGAAACCACAAAGATGCAAGAGGAACGAGGAAGAGCGAACGACGAGGATGAGCGAACGACGAGGCTGAGCGAACGACGAGGATGAGCGAACAACGAGGATGAGCGAACGACGAGGCTGAGCGAACAACGAGGATGAGCGAACGACGAGGCTGAGCGAACAACGAGGATGAGCGAACGACGAGGCTGAGCGAACGACGAGGATGAGCGAACAACGAGGAGGAACCAGCAACAAGGAAGAGCGAACGATGAGGATGTGTGGATAACAAGAAGGAAGGTCGTTATCCGCTATTTCCCGAATTCAATATGTTCTTCTTGACTTAACACTCGCCAACGGTGCCAAACTCACTCTTACTTAGATTCGTTAAACTTTTCATGTTTTTTTCGATTGTTTATGTCTGCATCGTTCTTATTATTTGTGATCAGTTCCTATTTTCGAAAAACATGTGATCCACCCTAAATATAAAACAACAGAAACTCACCAACATGAACCATTGAAAAACTAAACTTTTCCCGCCTCTCACTGTTTGATTAATGTGAAATAATCTGATTTGTGTTAAAAAAAGGGGGTGTTGAGTCTCGAAAAAAAACGCCCAAATTGCATCAAAAATGTGAGTAGTATAGTAGACGATTTGGGAACCAGATTGAAATAGTCGTTGAAATCAGAAACGAAAAGTCAATTCCGATTGACCATTTCTAAATCTTGTATTAAAAGGAATTTAGGCCATTTCAACGATGCCAATATTTGACCTAAATTCCAAAAATATGTTCAATATTTCGACCTCATTTTAAGCGTCAATTTTGAAGCAAATTTTTGTCATATTCCAAAAATGTTGTCACTTTTTTCGATGTTTTTTCACATTTGAACTCGAACAAAGTGAATCCAACTTGAGAACCACTTCGAAAAAAATCGAAAAAAAGTCTGAAATGTCGGGGACGATGTGAGTCGTCGATCAAAACAATCCCGAGGAAAATCGGTTGAGAATTCGTGGAGCTACGTACCGAACAGTGGTCGAAAAAGTGACCAAAACGTCGATTTTCAGAACTTGCTTAAAACTGCTGCTATATGGCTCAAATACACCTCAAACACCTTCTAAAATTACAAAATCGATTTCAGAAGGTGAAATTCGCGATAAAAAACACTTTTGGGATTTTTGGTTAGATCAAGGCCGGATCGGGATTTTTCTAGATCAACCCATATTCCATTTTTCGAGTTTCTCCGAATTTTAAAAAAAATGTATGCGCTTTCAGCACTTCACTTTTTAGGATCACTTTTACCTCCTATTTGCGTTTTTTCACTTCATTTCGCTCGGAGTCGCCTTTTGGCGGCTCTTCGAACGTTCACTTTTGCACCTCATCTTTCACCACTTTTTTCGTCAGTTTTCGTTTTTTGCGTTAGATTTTTCGTTTTCTTCGCATTCGCGTCCTTCCGACGCTTTTCCTAGGTTTCCGACCACCTCACCTTCATAGTCGTCTTTTTTTACACGCACCTTTTTTGCACCACATTTTCACCAACTTTTCACTCATATCGATTTTTGCCCCGATTTTCTCACATCACATCTTCTTTCTCACCTTTCGAGGAGGGAGTACTGAATTTTCGCGACACTTTTGACGACTAGTTTTTTCTTAATGTTGGTTTTTCATGTTTCTCACACTCAACTTTTGATCTTGTTTGTTTCATGCACAACCACTTCAACGCTTTTCACTGCTCATTTCGCTCGTCTGGTTTTCACTTTAATTACTTCGACTTTCCTCGTCACTTCACCAATCTCACACACACTTTTGGCGACCGTTGTCGCTCTTCAGCACATCACAATAGCTCAGTTTTCATCAACTTTTTCGCTTAATTGGAACAAAAGAATGTGAAAGAAGCAACAATGAAGTGGGCAAGTATGATAGTGAATGGTGAAATGGAAAAAGTGAAAATTGTGGGAAAGTATTGAGTTTGATGAACATCTTCATCTAAATTTCACAAAATTAGAGTACTAAAATGTAAATGAAGTGAGAATGAAACGATAAGGTGAAGTGACGTACCAGATTTGCACGATCATGCTCCTTCGCGTTCCGTTGGTACACCACTTCACCTTATGAACGGGTTCGTCAAAATTTCACAAACAAAGAGAAAAAAAGAGTGATTGAAGTGAAAACTAAAAGATAAAACAAAATCTCGTACCAGATCTGAACGATCTTTGTTGTTCGCATTTCATTGGTACACCACTTCACTTTATGAGCGTCTTCAACAAAAATGTTTCTAATTAGAGTAAAATTGTGAAGTGAAACAATGTTAGCAACGATAAAGTGAAGTGACGTACCAGATCTCTCCAATCATTGTTTTTCTCACTTCGTTGGTACACCACTTCACCTTATGAACGTGTTCAACGAAATTTCAGAAAAGAAGAGTAATGAAAAGCGAGTGAAGTGAAAACTAACCGATAAGACACATTCATGTACCAGATCTCACCGATCATTTGGCTGATTCTCAGTCAAATAAGGCAAAACACTATGGTGCGTTTGGATAATTCATTTTTTCCCTATTTCTTACACATCTACTCTGCAGACAGAGGACATGTGAATTTTTGGATTTCAAGCATGATCGCGCTCGAAATAGCCTTTTTAAGATCAGCACATTTTTGCACACTTTATCTCACAGAAGACGTTTAAAGAGAGAGAAAGGATGTAAATCAACAAAAAAAGATGTATCTGTGTGATAAAACAGAGATAAATCATCCATTAAAGAGAAAAATGGAAAAAACGTGAGATTTCTGTGTGGATCGAGACAAATTCTATGTTATTTTTGAAATGCAAAAAGTTCACTAATGATATGTTTGGGGATGATAGACGAAGAATCTTGATTTTGAGGACAATATTCTTCGTGGATACCACGAAAAACGCTTGCCTTATTTCACTGAGAATCACCCATTTCAGATTGAGTCTCGTTGGTACACCAGTGTGTTTTATCAAAGATTAGAGCAAAAATGTTAATTTAGAGATCAAAATTGTGAAGTGAAACAAGGTTTGAAGTGATAAAACACATTCATGTACCAGATCTTATAGTTCATTTTTATCTTGACGATCAAACATTTTTAGTTCTGTGTTCAACCTTGTTTTGATAAAAAAAAGAATTGAAATCAAAGAGTTGTGAAATGAAACGATAAGGTAAAGTGGTGTACCTGATCTGGACGATCACTTCAGATCGCGTTTTGTTGGTACACCGTTGTGTTTTAGAAAAAATGAAGAGTACAAATCGAAGAGTAGTGAAGTGTAAAAGGTGAAATGAGAATCAAATCAAAGTAAAACAAAGTGGTGTACCAATGCATACAATTTTATCGATGAATCACGAAGTTTCTCGAAGAAAGATGAAGTGAAAATTCTGGTACGTCATTGTGTCTTATGAAGAGATAATACAAAAAAGAGATCAAACCTGTTCTAATTCCTTGATTAAACATGCTTTCATGAGATAAGACATCATAGTGTACCTGAGTTGGGATGATCACACAGATCGAGTCCACGAATGTGTTTTATAAAGAGATGAATAAAAAAGAAGAGAATACCTGTGGAGTGTTGGTTGTGCAACATACTTTCAATCGATAAAACACAACGGTGTACCTAAATTGTGATGTCGAGTTTGGTCCGATCAGCGTTGGTACATAAGGATGTTTTATGAAGAGATTTATCAAAAAAGAGAACAAACCTTTCATGAATGAGTGGGAAACGAAATTTCAGAAGATAAAACATTATTGTGGACCTAAATGAGAGGAGAAGAAAAAAGTGAAGGATCAAAGACAAGAAAGTGATGTCAAAAAAGAAAAGAGAACAAATGTGAAAGTAGAAAGCGTAACACACCTAAATCAAACGGTAAAGAGTCGTTAGGAACGAAATGAGAGGATCATGTCCCATTGAAGGATATTCTCTGATCAAACAAGACTGATCGAACCCATCGATGAGAGGATCGAAGTCTCGGAAGATCTCAAAGGATAAAAACACGAATGAAAATTTATTATTGAATTTTTTAATTTGTATTAAAGGAATCCAACTGAGATGTACAACGAAAGACGTCGAGTATGTTCAGAACAAGCATTAATTGAATCAATGAGAGAAGAGAACTGTTCGCTAGTCTCTGAGTATGTCAGAAATAATGTGCCGGTGACGTATGTTCATGAGGGAGTCAAGAATTTTAATTCCAATGAAAGAGCAAACAAAAATGAATCGACAAAAATACAATTCACAAATGATTGAGAAAATGATTGATCATAATCACTCAACAACCAACGAGAATTCGGCAGTGATTGACTCACTTCAGAAGACAACAGAAGCACATAAGACAGCGATATCATCAATCCAAAAAGTAGTCAGCACAAATGGATCAATCACGACACCAACAATTGGAGGATTGATCAGTGTGAATGGAGCGAATTGGAACATATCAGAAGGATCACTTCCGAAGTATCCTGGAACATATCCGGCTTCAACATTTAAGTCTGGCATTTCAATTTCACAATCGATTGCAGAAACTTCAGGAATTCAGTTCAATGGTGATGGAATAATTATGTGGTCACCGTGTGACTCACCAGCTTTGTATTACTACGATGAGGACACAGGTTCAGGAGTGTTTTCAATATCCACAACAGGAAGTTTTTTTCAACTGTCAGACAGAAGAGTCAAGAGAAATATTGTTCCCTATCCTAATGTTCTTGAACAACTGAACCAAGTGGAAATTGTGCAGTACCAATTCAACACATTCGACTCGAAGATCAACAAAGTTACAAGACAAATCGAGAACGAAACCAATGAAGAACACTTGAAGAACTGCAAAGAGAAATGTGAATGTTTGAAGAAGGAAAGTGAGAAGAAACACATTGGAGTGATTGCACAACAGATCCAAGAGATATTCCCAGAGGTTGTGAATGATTCCAATCCAGATTGTCTTCAAGTTGATTATGCAGAACTCTCTTGTTTCTGTATCAAAGCCATTCAGGAATTATCCTCTATCGTCGGACAACAACAGACACTCATCAACAGGCTTCTGATTTGATCCCAGTGATCCCAGTCGGATCTGATCCCACTAAATACCTACAATACCATTTCGTTTCTTTCATTTCAAAAAAGTCTTCTTATATATGATATTTGAATGGAAAAAAAAGTAAAAAGGAAAATGGTCACTTCATAGATCATGAAAATGCAAACTTTGGGTGCTGCTGTTTCAGTTTGTTCTACAACAATAATTATAAAAACAAGTCGATAATGCGTTATTATGTCTTCTTTGATGGTTTTTTCTCACTGACAAAAGTCAATGAAGGGAATACATCGAAAAAAGAAGTGTTGGTGATTGTGATCGTGCGTGTTTTTGGGAAATAAGAGCTGTCTGAAATATTGAAGAGCATTATGTGAAAACAAGAAGTGAATTGAACATGATTAATGAAGTGATAATGAGAAAATCTCAAAGGAAAAGAGTTGAAATATGATCTCAGTACAAATTTAGGCACTGACATCAATTGATCCCAGTTTTACCTATTTTGATGGGACTACTCAGATGCCTGCTCATCAATGAACTGATCCAAAAATATAACTCACTAATCAATACTCCAACATGAGATCAACCAGAAATTCATAATACTCTTTATTTATTTTTCCATTGATTGTCTCCGATGTCTCCATCTCGATTGATTCACCAGAACTGTCTTTGAACCAGATCTTCACAATTGATTGTCGAGTGCTTAATTCCCACTTCTTTCGCTTCGCAATCTGTTCATTACAGAAAGCAACATCTGAATCATTGAAGGCATCGGTCTGGATCCAATCACCATGGATTGTAATATGCTGTGGAACATCTTTTGAAATGACAGTTGTTGAACCATTAATTTCTTCCCTCACATGAATGAGTTTACAGTCGAGGAAGTAGATGTATTTTTGTTTTCGGGAATTAACAAAATCATGAGGAAATTGAGCAGTGTGAGAATTCTGAATTGAGAAATAGCGTTTCACCATTGGTGTTTTCTACAAAAATAAAATATCATATTTGTTCTATTCAGTATCCTCTCTTTACTTCTTCATATGCTTCTTGGAGTCGACGATCAATGACATATCGCACTCGTGGTTGTCCATTCTCGATCCAAAACAACCAGTATGTAGCTTGATGTAGTGCTAGAATTGGTGGAGGAGGACCTTCTGGAGTTGATGTGAAATATGGATCCAGTTCACCCTGATTGATTGGTGTTCCTCTGAATACAATATTGACTGATTCTGCTGTTGAAATACCTTCTTCACCACTAGCAATTTCACTTCGATCTGTTGGAACCATAAATGTGAAACAAGTAGCATCCGTTACTGGTTTTATTCTCTTGTACCGTGTTATAGCATCCGAACTCCTTCTTTCCCAAATTCGAGGTTCACAAATGGAATTCTCAAACTCTTCTGTTGCTGAACAACCGATAAAATCACCATTCACCATCATCATTTGATAGAACTCAGGTGAGATGGTTGACATTGGGAAATTGGGAAAGTTTGATCCAAGCATTTCGAAGTGACCAACATATTGAGGATTGCGAAAGACTGTACACTCGTTTGGTCTTTCTGGGAATAAGCACATGAGATTCATGAGATTGTTGAGTTTGATGCTGATGTTCGATCTCACTCCCATGGCATTTGCAGATGATTGAAATGATTGCGTGTCAATTCTTTCTGCTTTCATGACATACACAGTTTTTGAGTAAATGTTGAAGAGGGATTGTTTCGTTGCATCAGTGATTTGATATCCATAACAAATTGAAGCGACTTTATCCACAGATGAGGAGAGGACAGTTGAAGTTGTCTGTTTAGTTTCTAACCAATCCCAATGCGAATTGACAGACGCTGTTCCTTCGACGTGGGTTGGTCCTCTATGTCTTTCACATTGTAGAACTGGATTCCCAATTTGCGTAAACTCCATAGTTAAAGTTGACCATTCTCTATCATGCATCATCTGAAGATAACCTCGTTCAGTATTATGATCAATCTGCCCGGTAGTTGGGGTATCGTATTTTTCTTGAAGTGTTTGTTGAATGACAGTTGATGCTCGAATGGGACAATACACAAGAGAATCAGTTGTCAAATGAAATCGTAACCGTAAATTGCCAAAGATTGAATTCGGATACTGATCAAAGGTACTCAGTGGAAGGAGGTTCACAAATGGTAGTACAAGAGGAATGGTTAACGCATAGGAGGTTTCTGTACCACCCATTGGGATTAAATATGCTCCACACACACTTGGATCCATTCTCTGAACATTTTCAAAAAGACTGTAGCAATGCTTCATGTTGTTTTTCTCTTCGTACGACTTGAAAGTGTGATACAGAAAAGATTCATGAACGTGATTGTTCTGAAGTGAATTGTCAATGATGTTTCCTTTACAGTCTACCAATCTCATATCTCGAATTGCATCTGATGATGACTTGAAACCGTAGAACATTCCGAAGAAAGATACATGACTTCTCCCCCATTGTGTTGGTTTTTGGTATGGAACAGTAATCGTGAGATCAATTCGCAAATGACTCTTCGCAAACTCAGTCACATCATGACCGTCATAGCACAATGGAACTTCAATCTCATCCCCGATTCTGCACGGCATAGGAGGATTTGTTGGATGTACTTCTTGGATGGAGTATATGTGAGGTTCTGAATCCCACTGTTTTGGCAGATATGATTGCACTTCAATTTGCCCAATTAATGTCGATGTTGGTTTGGATTGATTTGATCTGATACTTTC
>JARBJD010000631.1:0-27351 GCA_033064195.1 Blattamonas nauphoetae | reverse complement strand
ATCGATGATTCATTCATTACTCACTATGACAGCGACATTGAAAGTCAACAATTGGCAAACTACAGCTGGAAAAGTTGGATCGTACATGAATGAGCGAATGTTCATCTTTGTTGGACTCAAACATTCGGCATCCATCTTTAGTAGGTTCACAGTTCTTCACAATAATCAAAGAATCACTAGCACAGCAAACAATGATGTCTCAATGGAGTCTCACATCTACAATATGATCAAACCGAAGAGTCAATTAGAGAATCGGAAACACTCGCACACACCTTGGCAAAATGCCTGGAATCACGATGAATCTGTTGCCGGGGTGTACATTCCATTATCGGATTTCACAACAACGTCTGGCACTGGTGTTTTCAAAGACACCATTGACGTTCCGATTCGTGTGTCAATTAATCTTGAAGATCTTCTCATTTTCTCTGGAATGACTGACTATCCTCGATGTCTCTTTGGTGACCTGAAATTGAGTGTGTACATCAATGAGAATGCATTCGTTTGTTGTCCAGTAAATCCTGAACTCACTTTCAAAAATACTCTATCATCAATCGTAGTTGGGACTAAAGCAGCACCGATTATCGCGTTGATGACGTTTATTGCATGAGTGCTGGATACAAAATGAAAGAAATCGCGAAAGAGAGTCTCAGGAAGATGTACACAAACCGTCCAGGAACGATCCCAGCAGAGAGAATATCATTCTATCCATTTCAGAAGACTCCGACAGCACAAGGAATTGATTGTACTCAACAAATGGTTCTCACTAATGCAAAGGATATTATGTTACTGTTTCGTCACTACGATAATGAAGTCACTTGTTTCCACAATCCAATGCAGAAGGATCTTCGTGTGAATCTACTCAACAAATACTATCCGGATAATCCGACAACCACTATTGGAGCTCGCTTTTATCAGTTCGCACTTTCGACTCTCAATCTTGATTCATACCTAGCTGTACCTGATGATTTGGAGCGATCATTAACAGATTCTCTCGTTGAAGATAAACTCAGAAATGATATGAATTATCCAAATGAAACAATGACAAGAGTGCGTCCGATTCATGACAATACTGACTTCCTTCTATGCTTCTCAACACAAAGAAGTGGATGTCCAACAAACTGTAATGATTCCATCAGTTCCAAAGGTCAGAATGTTCCTGTCACTTTGAGATCACAACCAATTTATCAAGGAAATCTCGACACATACTACAATGTGTACAATCCAAGTCAAAGTGGTGGTGACATGACAACATTTACTCATCCTCCAGCACCGATTCTAGCAACAACTGCCACAACGTGGTGGGTCTTACGATTCAACAATGACGTTCCTATTGTTGAGTATTATCCAAATCACACACTGAAAGCGTTGCACAAAGATTTAGGAATTATCCCAAATTGAAAAGTCTTGCCAACGAATTGTATTTTTTTATTTTTCTATAAATGAGAAGCATAAGAGCAAATCAATCAAAACCAACATCGACACTAATTGAGCAAATCGAAGTGCAATCGTATCTTCCGAAACAATGGGATTCAGAACCACACAAGTTTTCAATTCAGGAAGTGCATCCAACAAATCCTCCCATGCCATGCAGAATAGGAGATGAGATTGAAGTTCCATTGTCTTATGACGGCCATGATGTGACTGACTTTTCGAAGAGTCATTTGCGAATTGATCTGAAGATCAGTGTTCCATACATTCGTCCGGCTGGTGCCATATCAAAGTTCGTCGGATATTACGGAATGTTCTTTGGATTCAAATCATCATCAGATGCAATTCGAGATATGAGACTCGTCGACAGTCAAGGTAATATTATTGACAACACACTTCAGAATAATCACATTCACGAATCATTTCTGTATCACACTTTCAAGTCATTTGAAGAGAAAAACAATATGAAGCATTGCTATAGTCTTTGGGAAAATGTTCAGAAAATGGATCCAAGTGTGTGTGGATTCTATTATGTTCCAGTCGACGAAAGAGAATCGACTACCATAACCATGACAATTCCTTTGGTTATTCCGTTTGTGAATTTACTTCCACTGAGCACCTTTGATCAATATCCAAATGCCATCTTTGGTAATTTACGTTTGAGATTTCATTTAACAACTGATTCACTTGTGTATTGTCCGATTCGAACTGCAACGACCATTCGAAAATCACTAGACGATGCTCGCGATCATTATCATACTGACCCACTGCAGAGTCTTATAGACAAAAGTCAAATCTCTCTCGTGCGTGATGGAGAATTCTCCAAACTGACACAAGAATTTACGCAAATCGGAAATCCAGTTCAACAGTATAATTCGCGTATGGAAGCCAATTATACAACCGGAGTTGCAGAGGTTTACACAACAGAACACACATACACCGTTCTTAATTCATCGGTGGACAAAGTCTCAACAATTTGCTATGGATATCAAATCACTGATGCAACAAAACAATCACTCTTCAACACATATTCGAAGACTCTTTATGTTCTGAAAGCAGAAAGAATTGACACTCAATCATTTCAATCAAAAGCAAATGCCATGGGAGTGAGATCAAACATCAGCATCAAACTCAACAATCTCATGAATCTAATGTGCTTGTTCCCAGAAAGACCAAATGAATGTACTGTCTTCAGAAATCCTCACTACGTTGGTTTGTTCGAAATGTTAGGAAGCAACTTTCCCAATTTTCCGATATCAACCATCTCACCAGAGTTCTATCAAATGATGATGGTGAATGGTGATTTCATTGGCTGTTCTGCAACTGAGGAGTTCGAAAACTCTCTGAGCATGCCTCGGACATATGAATATATTGGAGTTGAGTACAAAAGACTTGGACCTGTAACGGACGCAACTTGCTTCACATTCATGGTTCCAACAGATCGAAGTGAAATCGCTGGTGGTGAAGAAGGTATTTCAACAGCAGAATCAGTCAACATTGTCTTCAGGGGAACGCCAATCAAACAAGGTGAACTCGATCCATATTTCACATCAACTCCAGAAGGACCTCCTCCACCAATTCTAGCTCTACATCAGGCAACATATTGGTTGTTCTGGATTGAGAATGGGCAACCACGAGTGCGATATGTCATTGATCGACGACTCCAAGAAGCATATGAAGAAGTGAAGAGAGGATATTAATGATTAAACAGTTTTGATTTTTTTTATTTTTGTATAAAACAGTCATGGTCAAACGTTATTTCTCAATTCAGAATTCTCACACTGCTCAAGTCCCTCCTGATTTTACCAATTCCAGAAAACAAAAATATGTTCACTTTCTCGACTGCAAACTTATTCACGTGAAGGAAGAAATTGGTGATTCGTCAACAGTCATCTCCAAAGATATTCCTCAGAATTTCACAATCCATGCTGATTGGATTCAGACTGATGCATTCAATGACTCGTTTGTTGCTTTCTGTAACGAACAGATTGCGAAGCGAAAGAAGTGGGAATTAACTACTCGACAATCAATTGTGAAGATCTGGTTCAAAGACAGTTCTGGCGAATCAATAGAGATGGAATCAACCGAGACAATCAATGGAAAAATAACCAAAGAGTATTATGAATTTCTTGTTGATCTCATGTTGGAATACTAATCAGTGAATTATCTTGCCTTTGCAAGTCATCGAACCCACCTAGGGTGAGTATTTTTGAGTGAGTTCATTTATGATTGTCTGTTGTTGTCGGACGATAGAGGATAATTCCTGAATGGCTTTGATACAGAAGCAAGAGAGTTCTGCGTAGTCAACTTGAAGACAATCTGGATTGGAATCATTCACGACTTCAGGGAATATTTCTTGGATTTGTTGTGCGATCACACCAATATGTTTCTTCTCACTTTCCTTCTTCAAACATTCACATTTCTCTTTGCAGTTCCTCAAGTGTTCTTCATCAGTCGCATTCTCTATTTGTTTCGTCGCTTTGTTGATCTTCGAGTCGAATGTGTTGAATTGATACTGCACGATTTCGACTTTATTCAATTGTTCAAGAACATTAGGATATGGTTCAATATTCCTTTTGACTCTTCTGTCTGACAGTTGAGAAAAACTTCCTGTTGTGGATATTGAAAACACTCCTGAACCAGTATCCTCATCGTAGTAATAGATTGCTGGTCTGTCACAGGGAGACCACATTACGATGCCATCACCATTGAATTTAATTCCTGAGGTTTCTGAAATTGATTGTGAAATGGAAAGACCAGAAAAGAATGTTGATGCCGGATATGTTCCAGGATACTTCGGAAGTGATCCCTCTGATAGATTCCAACTCGCTCCATTCACATTGATCAATCCTCCAATTGTTGGTGTTGCAATTCCGGCTGAACAAGTGATGGATCCATTTGTGCTCACCACTTTTTGGATTGAAGATATCGCTGTCTTGTGTGCTTCTGTTGTCTTCTTAAGTGTGTCAACCTCTTTCTGATTCGTTTCTACTTCTGTCTGTAGTGAGTCAATCACCCCTGCATTCTCAGTGATCGTCGATAGATTATGATCAATCATTTTCTCAATCATTTGTGAATTGTATTTTTGTCGACTCATTTCTGTTTGCTCTTTCATTGAAAATAAAAAATGACACACCTTCATGAACATAGATGACCGGTGTTGACCCGTGAATGTAATCAGAAACGAGTTCACAATTCTCCTTTTTCATCGACTCAATCAACGCTTGCTTTGCATTCGTTCGACGTCTTTCCTTGTACATCGCAGTTGGATTCATTTAATACAAAATAAAAAAAATGAAAAAATGAAAAATGAAACCATTTTTTCTCGCCCCCTGGCGGGTTCGAAGCATTGCTAAAGGCAAGACTCGAGAACCACCGATCCGATTTCAATAAAAATTGCGGCAATCGAAAGAGCGCATCGTCATTGAGATTTTAGAATGAGTTTCAAAATCTGTTCGGGTTGATTTTTGAAGAAAAATCGACAAAGTGATCAAATTTTTCGAAAAAGTGCAAAAATTTGCTTCAATATTTTGCGTCAAATCGATGAAGAAAATCATTGATTTTAACGAAGTCACTGTGAAATAAATCACAAATGAGAGTGCTTTCGACCACTTTTTCAATGTGGTTCCCAAATCGTTCTATACACTACTGGAGACACAGATGCCGTCTCTCATCTTCACCGATCCTACGCACTTCATCGTGGAAGACAAGCATATCGCATATTCTACTAGGTCATGGAAAGATGAGGAAGATGGACAAAACGAATCCACGTGGAGTTCCTTCTTCCTCCCAGAAACCATTTCCGAAGGAATTGTGGCGATCTCGTTCACTTATCTCATGGACTCCTCAACAAATTCTTTCTTCGGTCTGATCGATGCCAATGAGCCACTTTCCAAAATTGGACACCCACTTGGAAAAATCAGAAGTATGCGTCCCTCCTCTCTCATGTGATCCATTCTCTTCCCTCACCCTCAACACTTTCGCGTTTTCTCTTCTCTCCGTCCGTTTCGCAGATTCGATCGCTCTCTCTTCGGAGGGGAACCTGCATTTCTTGACGAAAGAAGTCCAAACGATGAGAAACGTAACGTCCAGTCCCAACAGTTGTGACGCTCTCGTGATCGAAGTCAACATGGACTCGAATCCTCGCACTGCCCAGTTCTTCGTCAGTGGAACGTCCACCAATACGGTGGTTGTGGATCTTCCCGAATCCGTCCGAGTTGGAGTATGTCTTAATTCCATTTCACTCTTTCTTCTCTTCCATTCTCCTCATTTCTCTTCATTCGTCCACACTCACTTTTCTCTCCCCTCTCCGTCTCAGTTCTCGGCGGAAGAACAAGGAATGCAAGTTCGGTTTGACCGAATCACGCGTCTGAACAGAGGAAGCCCCTTCACAGATCTGATGGAAGTGGTTGAGTGGCCAACTGCGGAGCCACCTCAAGATTCAGAATCGGATGACGATTCGGATGAAAGCAACGACGACGGAACGTCTGAAGAAGAAGAAAAGGAGGAGAAAGACTCGCTGGACGAGGGCAGCATCGACGACAGCGTCAGTGAAGAGAAAGCGAGGAGTGAAAAGAATGATAAAAACAACGATCCGCTGTCAAAAGACAATCCCGACGAAGCGGATGACAAGGAAGTTGATGGAGAAGGAGACGATGTTGCGGATGAAGACATTGACGACTCTCCAGAACGGATGATGGAGAAAGCGCGAGACGAGAATGATACAAACGAGCTGTCGGATGAAGAAACTGATGATGGGAAAAGTCTTTCCGACCGTGACGACGACGAAGAAGAACCCGAGGAAGGTTCTGACGAAGACAGTGATGAAGAGAAGAGTGAATCTGAAAGTGACAGTGACGATGGGGATGACAGAGCAGATGTTGAAAAGAAGAAAAGAATACTCCCAACGATGAAGCTGCCTGAACTCCTCTTCACGAACAAATCTCATTTCATTGTCAGAAACAACGTTCTGATTCGGACAGAGAAAGGGACAGACGAGAAAGGAAGAGCCAGACCGAGCACTGTTCTGCTTTCCGAGCCAATCACGAAGGGTGTCGTATCTGTCACTTTCGTTTTGCTGGCACTCGCTAATTCACGTGGTTTGTCTCTTCTCTCTCATCATTTTCTGCAGAAGAGGATAGATTCATCACTTTAGGTCTTCTCGATTCTTCTGCTACTGTTCCTCAACTTGGACGAGTTTTGGGGAAGAATGTGAAACGTTTGCTGTTCCGTTCGTTGATCTCCATCTCTTCACACTCTTCTCTTCAGATTCTGTGGGTCTCTCGACCACAAATGACAAACTATGTGTCTTCAGGAAAGTCAAAGTGGACAAGTCATCCTCATGTTCACTCTCGAATCAAGATCGTCTTGTGATGGAAGTGAACATGGTCTCGTCTCCTCGCACTGTCCAATTCTTCGTGAACGGAAAGGCTGGGAAATGTTACGTGAGTGGGATTCCAGAATCGGTGAGAATTGGTGTTTGTCGTTCTTCCTTTCGCTTCTGACTCGTTCAGTTCTCTGCTGATGTGATGGGAACCTCACTCGAAATCGTGAGCATCATCCACTCCACCCAAGCTACTCCTCTGTCAGACAAGATGTTGGAGATCAAATGGACTGACACCCACAAATCAATGAAAGAAAGAAAAAAAGACCGTTTCAGGCTGATTCGGAAAGAACCAGAAGGATCGATGCCTGCTCTCCTCTCCCGAAATCCAGAGCACTTCAAGATTGAGGGAAATGTGATCACTCGCACTGCGTTCGGCTGCAATGGACTCACTTCACCGTTCAGCACAGTGATGTTGGATGGAGTAGTTGAGAAGATGATCAAGTCTGTGACTGTCACCATCCTCGCCCTTCCTCAAACTGAACGTGTGCTTCTCGTTTTCTGATCCTGTCCAGATTCGTGTGGAGTGGTTCTGATTGGCTGTCTGTGGAAATTACGACATATTCCTAAAAGTCTAAAAGCACTCGGAATTCGGAAGGACGGTTTGCAGGTGTTCATCCCAATGATCTCGCCACATGTCTTGCATTGTCCATTTGCACTTTTTTCTCAGATTCGTTCGCTCTCTGTTCATTTGATGGAATGATCCACCGTTCGGATAGGGATGAGAAACACAAGCCCTGTCACTCTCCCCTCCAAGTGGGTGACCAAGTGGTGTTGGAGGTGAACACTAAATCCAAACTAGACGTCTCTCGTTTCTTTGTGAATGGGACATCTGGACAGAGCGAGATTTCTGACTTTTCTGGAAAGCTGAAGATCGGAGTCTGTTCTTCTGATTCACTCATCATCATTTTGATGTCTTCTCATCCAGTTCTCTCTCGCTGGACCAGGAACTTCGATCCGAATTGATACCGTCACAGAACAGGCTCTTCCTGAAGATGACTCCGACGTCACCGACAGTCCAACGACGAACAAGGAAGAATCAAAGTTGGAGGAAGCTACGAAGTTGGCGAAAAAGATGAACGACGACGATCTCCACGCGATGATGGATGAGGCCAAGCAACCATCGCAAATTGAAGAGGATGAAAGGAATAGTGAGACTCACACTCATCAATCAGCCGATCCAACAGCGAAAACCAAAATATCAGCTGAACCATTCGTGTCAGAACACCGACTGCCAACGAACCATTCAAAACCTCAGCCGAACAAGTCGACTCCACAGCCATCCGCACCGAAGACAGACTCCGTCCACCACAACCCAACAGCAGCCTCGTCGTCGACATCGAAAGTGCCTCTGAAATCACAGTCACTCGCAGCGAAAGTGTCAGCTCGCGACCATCCTGCTTACGAGCCGTTCTTTGCGAAACTGAGGAGTGGGAAGAAAGCGGTGTTCATTGCACCTGAAATGAGGGAGAAGGGGCTGGATCCAGCTGCACTGTCAGACCCAGACATGCTCGTTTAGAGTCTTCCCGTTCACTGTTGATCACTTTTTGATTCTGTTCTCTCCATTCACTCCACAATCGATTTTTCTCTGTTTATTGGCACAATACAACAAATTTTGAGCTCACACTTTCCCGGAGTCTTTTGTGGTTCTATTGCTTCGAAGGGCGTGATCATGCGAACGTCCCCGCCCTCACTTCTCACCACAGCCAACAACGCGCGCATTGTAGTTCGACTTTCCTTGGTTTTGATTCTTCTGATCATCATCTTGGTCAGATTGGCTTTTCGCAAAAAATGAAAAGATTCTTCATCGTACACCACTTCCAAATTGTTCCTTATGACTGTTTTTCGTTTTTTCATCAACGGTTGACTCAAAAAGCGAATTAGTGAGTGGCATCTGCGAAGTGAGAACCAAAACATCTTTTTTACTTCTTCTTCTCCCTTTTCTGCCTCTTCCCGCCTTCCGTGTTTGTGTCTCCTCTCTTCTGTTTCTCTGGCTGATCCGGTATTTCCTCTTCCACAGCCTCCTCCCCACCCACTTCAATCTGCTGACTCAGCTCCTCATTCCACAACACGTTCTCCTTCATCTCCATCTCCTGGAGAGAGATCAGCACGTTGAAGTATGCATCTTCCAGATTCCCTTTCGCATATCCAATCCGACTCAACAGCAGGTATCCTCGGGCTTTCAGCTTGCTCAGTTTGTGTAACCCTTGTTTTCTTCTAAGGGTGCGAACGCGCTGTTGGTGAGAAATGACTCAAATTAGAGACAAATTGTGAGATTTCGTGACACAAAGTCTAGGAAATGGGTTGAACAACATTTTTCTGGTTAGGCATGGGCAACAGTCAGTCCAGAATCAACATGCTCCCATTTCAAGTGAACATCACTTCTGGATTGATCATCACCTTTCTTTCTTTTGTTTTCTCCCTCAAATTGTCATCAATCGTCAAACATCACTCAGATGGTGAATTGACAAAGTGCGGAATTCGATATTAAAAGTCAAGTCCGATTGACCAATTTTGAATCTTGTATTAAAAGGAATTTATGACATTTTGAGGACATCAATATTTGGCCAAAATTCTAAAAATATGTCCAATATAGTAGTAAAATAACCCGGCGAGTGTAAAATAACCCGGGGTGAAAACCCCCTTTTTTGGATCCCTCTTTCCGTCCATCCCATATTTCTCGGAACCAAAATTTTTTTGGGTCCCACTTTTTTTTCCATAATGTTTGTCTCAACTCCGAGTATCCATCGAGGTAGAAATCGAACCTCCAAAATAGGATCCTGGGCCGGGGGTGCCTATTTCGGAACCATATTTTGGCCTATTTTTGACCCATTTTTGGCTCCTAAATAGGAGGTCCTTAACATTTAAGCTTAGAGGATCCGAACTTCACGACCACTTTTCTCCACGCCTGTTCAAAATTTTTCTTTCTCGTTTCATTTCTGGTTGTTTGGGATGTTTTTCTCTCGAAATCACAATTTCTTGAAAATGAAAAATCCTGGGGGACCTGGGTGGAAATTCAGGGTCAAAACTGATTTCCCTGTATACAAAGCTTAGTGATCTGAAAACTTGTTTTGATCATATCTCCACAACCAGACATAGTTCCGACATGAAGTTTTCACCAATATGGATGTTTTGTTGGATTATATTTTTTCTGAAAATTTTGAGAAAAATCCCTTTGCGGCAGTTGAGATTCTTTTGTGGGTTTTTGGCCTTGGTTCGAAAGGAGAGCTGTCACTTGACATGGGATGATGCACCCGTCTCCAAATTTCATTAAAATGATGCGAACACAATCAGAATCGAATCCAAAAGCTCAAATTGGTTAGAATCGTGCTTGGGAGGAGAGCAGTTGGGGTTGATTCTGAGAAAACCACGAAAACTATCAAAGACGCTAAAATAGGAGGTCTTCGAAAATTTTCAAAATTTTCAGAAAAAATATAATCCAACAAAACATCCATATTGGTGAAAACTTCATGTCGGAACTATGTCTGGTTGTGGAGATATGATCAAAACAAGTTTTCAGATCACTAAGCTTTGTATACAGGGAAATCAGTTTTGACCCTGAATTTCCACCCAGGTCCCCCAGGATTTTTCGTTTTCCAAAAAATTGTGATTTCGAAAGAAAAACATCCCAAACAACCAGAAATGAAACGAGAAAGAAAAATTTTGAACAGGCGTGGAGAAAAGTGGTCGTGAAATTCGGATCCTCCAAGCTTAAATGTTAAGGACCTCCTATTTAGGAGCCAAAAATGGGTCAAAAATAGGCCAAAATATGGTTCCGAAATAGGCACCCCCGGCCCAGGATCCTATTTTGGAGGTTCGATTTCTACCTCGATGGATACTCGGAGTTGAGACAAACATTATGGAAAAAAAAGTGGGACCCAAAAAAATTTTGGTTCCGAGAAATATGGGATGGACGGAAAGAGGGGCCCAAAAAGGGGGGTTTTCACCCCGGGTTATTTTACCCTCGCCGGGTTATTTTACTACTATATTTTGACCTCGTGAAAAGTGTCAATTTTGAAGCAAATTTTGGCAACATTCGAAAGAATGTTGGCACTTTTTTGGTGTTTTTCCCTTTTTGACCACAAATCTGTCGAATCCAATGTGAGAACCATTTCGAAAAATTCTGCAAAAAATTCTAAAATCTTGGGGACACAGTTGGTCATCGATCAAGACAATCCCGATGAAAATCGGTTGGGAATTCGTCGAGCTGTGTGCCGAACTTAGGTCGAAAAAGTGACGAAAAAGTCGATATTCGGATTTCGCCACTATGAACACCTATATGTCTCAAATTGTGCTCAAACACGGGTTAGAGGCAACCTAATGGACACAACCAAAACTCTTTCAAAAGGTATTTTTCGACTTTATCTCAATTAGATCAGTCCTAATTCGCCACTTTTGGAGCGCGAAAACATTTGACAAACCTTACGATTTTTCGTTTTTAGCTATGGGTTGATCACCTTTTTTGCCACGATTCCCTCATTTCACCATTTTTTTCATCTATTTCTCTCATTTCTTCATAGGGGGTGGGGGTTAGGGGTTGAGGGGGGAAATAAGAACCCCCGGGGTTGTAGGGGCGGGAGCCCCTACTCTTGGAGGATCGCTGGATCCAGACCCATATCAGAGGACCTCATCTAAAAACCAGATTCTAACACTCTAATTCGTTTAATTTGCTCATTCCTGAAGAATTGTACTGATTTTGAAGATTTTTCTGTGAGTTTTTCCAAGAAATCTTGTCTTTTCATGCAAAAAATGAGATCAAACCCTTAAAAGTGTTGATCCTTGCCGCTCTCGATCGAGTGGTTTCCGCGCTCTAAAAATTGCTAAAAACGATTATATTCATCACTAGAGATAAGAATAATGTGATTATAGTGTGATTCGGTTGTGTCCATTAGGTTGCCATTAACCCAAACACGTTCCAACATTACGAAACTGATTTTGATAGGTGAAATTTTCGGAAAAAAGCACTTTTGAAAAAAAAGTTTGATCCGACCCTACACGTCACTTTTCTCCCTCTGATGACGTCAAAACCACTCAAATCGCTAGTTGACAGGTATTCGCGTCATTCGGTTGTGACGATCCTCGACACACGATCGTTTTCACAATTTTTTGTCAATTTTCATTTCTCATTGATTTCACGTCAACCACTTCGCAATCGTACTAAAACAACCCTTTTTTGAGAATTCTGGTTTTACATCACCTATAGTTCACTTTTTATGGAAGGTTCTTCGATCACACCTCTGACGACACACGTGCACTAACATTTTGACACTATGGATTTTTTGATCCGATTTTCACTGCAAATCCTTCTTTCTCACGGTATGAGTGAGGTGTGCTCAAATTTTGAGGAGATTTTGTCGGATAGTTCTCCCATAAAGTCACTTTTTCATGTTTTCACTTCTCAACTTTTGACCGTTTTTGTCACTTCAAAACCGACTGTAGTCCCTTTCATTTCATCACTTTCTCTCCCCATTTCACATGTGATCTCTTCACCATTCCTCTTCATTTTGGTCATATCACTTCCATTTTGTGGGTCGTTCTCACTTCACGAGCACATCATTTTAGTCAACGTATCATCAACTTTTGCACAAAAGCAGAGTAAAAGTAAGTGAAAGAAGCGTGAATGAAACGGGCAAGTATGAAACTGAGAGGGAAATTGACGATCGTGAAAATGACGTGAAATGTGACACCAATAGTGAAAATTAGGTCTGTGTTCAGGTTTTTCTCTCTTAAATACAACAAAAATGATTCAAAAATGTTCGTGAAATGTTGGTTTTTCCGGAAAAATACCGAGATATGAAGTGAGCCGTTGAAAGAGAGATCTCGGTAAAAGTTCGGAAAAACGAGTTAGTGGAAATTAGTGTGAAATTCCAGAGAAAAAGTTTGAGCACAAGAAACATGAATGAAGTGGTTAAAACAAGTAAACAATGAAAGAACGAAGACGGAAGTGAGGTCAAAAATGAAACAATAAGGAACAAAAACAAAGCTGAAATAAGAAGAAAAGGAGAGTGTTATACTGATTTTTACATACTTCTACCGAGATCTGGACCCGATCCTGAAACTCCGCATACCTCTGCAAAAGTTCGGAAAAAGTACAAAAACGAAGCATACCACGATGATCTCCAACTGCCGACGGATCTAAAACGATGAAAATTAGAACGAAACAAGCACTCTTGAGAAATGAGTGATCGAACCCATTGATCCTCGTTTCTGGTGAAAAATCTAAAACTGAGAAAACAACGAATGATAATTTATTTTTGTATTTTTTAATTTGTATTAAATGAATCCAACTGAGATGTACAAGGAAAGACGTCGAGTATGTTCAGAACAAGCATTCATTGAATCAATGAGAGAAGAGAACTGTGCACTAGTCTCTGAGTATGTCAGAAATAATGTACCGGTGACGTATGTTCATGAGGGAATCAAGAATTTTATTTTCAATAGTAGGTATAGAAGCGAATAGAGAACCAATCTGAAATTGTCATTGAAATCAAAACCAAAAGTCAAGTCCGATTGACCAATTTTGAATCTTGTATTAAAAGGAATTTATGACATTTTGATGACATCAATATTTGGCCTAAATTCTAAAAATATGTCCAATATTTTGACCTCGTGAAAAGTGTCAATTTTGAAGCAAATTTTGGCAACATTCGAAAAAATGTTGGCACTTTTTTGGTGTTTTTCCCTTTTTGACCACAAATCTGTCGAATCCAATGTGAGAACCATTTCGAAAAATTCTGCAAAAAATTCTAAAATCTTGGGGACACTGTCGGTCCTCGATCAAGACAATCCCGATGAAAATCGGTTGGGAATTCGTCGAGCTGTGTGCCGAACTTAGGTCGAAAAAGTGACGAAAAAGTCGATATTCGGATTTCGCCACTATGAACACCTTTATGTCTCAAATTGTGCTCAAACACGTTCCAACAATACGAAACTGATTTTGATAGGTGAAATTTTAGGAAAAAAGCACTTTTGAAAAAAAAGTTTGATCCGACCCCACAACATATGGGAGAAAATTTTTGAAAACTTGGCAGCGTACCCACGCTCTTAATGGAGATGTATACCACATTTTTTTATCTTTTTCAGAATGAAGAGGACTCTGACTGCATAAATCAAAAAAATTTTTGTGTTTCGGGATATATTAAAAAAACAGTTGAAAAAACGATCTAAGCAGTAAAACTGAAATTTGTATCATGTCAACATCTTATTTTTCGTTTTAAGTTTATTTTAATTAATTGCTAGACGAAAAAAATCCTAAAGAGTGAGAAAACGAGAGATAAACAAAATTGACTGGTTTCTTGATGCTATCAACAAAATCATAAAATGAACCGTCGAATCATGTTCATTCACGACACCTCCTCGACTATGCAAAGTTTGAAAAAAGTGGTACGGAGGCTGGTTTCTGCAAGTTTTCAAAAATTTTCTCCCATATTTTGAAAATGACAAAATTTTTAAGGAGGAGAAAGTGACGTCTCGCTCTTCTCCTACACGTCACTTTTCGCCCTCTGATGGTCTCCGTAGGTGTCAAAACGATAGTGGACAGGTATTCGCGTCATTCGGTTGTGACGATCCTCGACACACGATCGTTTTCACAATTTTTTGTCAATTTTCATTTCTCATTAATTTCCTTCAAACCACTTCGCAATCGTACTAAAACAACCCTTTTTTGAGAATTCTGGTTTTACATCACCTATAGTTCTCTCTGGAGGGTCGGTTTTTCGATCACACTTGTGACGACACATTTGCACCAACATTTTGACACTATGGATTTTTTGATCCGATTTTCACTGCAAATCCTTCTTTCTCACGGTATGAGTGAGGTGTGCTCAAATTTTGAGGAGATTTTGTCGGATAGTTCTCCCATAAAGTCACTTTTTCATGTTTTCACTTCTCAACTTTTGACCGTTTTTGTCACTTCAAAACCGACTGTAGTCCCTTTCATTTCATCACTTTCTCTCCCCATTTCACATGTGATCTCTTCACCATTCCTCTTCATTTTGGTCATATCACTTCCATTTTGTGGGTCGTTCTCACTTCACGAGCACATCATTTTAGTCAACGTATCATCAACTTTTGCACAAAAGCAGAGTAAAAGTAAGTGAAAGAAGCGTGAATGAAACGGGCAAGTATGAAACTGAGAGGGAAATTGACGATCGTGAAAATGACGTGAAATGTGACACCAATAGTGAAAATTAGGTCTGTGTTCAGGTTTTTCTCTCTTAAATACAACAAAAATGATTCAAAAATGTTCGTGAAATGTTGGTTTTTCCGGAAAAATACCGAGATATGAAGTGAGCCGTTGAAAGAGAGATCTCGGTAAAAGTTCGGAAAAACGAGTTAGTGGAAATTAGTGTGAAATTCCAGAGAAAAAGTTTGAGCACAAGAAACATGAATGAAGTGGTTAAAACAAGTAAACAATGAAAGAACGAAGACGGAAGTGAGGTCAAAAATGAAACAATAAGGAACAAAAACAAAGCTGAAATAAGAAGAAAAGGAGAGTGTTATACTGATTTTTACATACTTCTACCGAGATCTGGACCCGATCCTGAAACTCCGCATACCTCTGCAAAAGTTCGGAAAAAGTACAAAAACGAAGCATACCACGATGATCTCCAACTGCCGACGGATCTAAAACGATGAAAATTAGAACGAAACAAGCACTCTTGAGAAATGAGTGATCGAACCCATTGATCCTCGTTTCTGGTGAAAAATCTAAAACTGAGAAAACAACGAATGATAATTTATTTTTGTATTTTTTAATTTGTATTAAATGAATCCAACTGAGATGTACAAGGAAAGACGTCGAGTATGTTCAGAACAAGCATTCATTGAATCAATGAGAGAAGAGAACTGTGCACTAGTCTCTGAGTATGTCAGAAATAATGTACCGGTGACGTATGTTCATGAGGGAATCAAGAATTTTATTTTCAATAGTAGGTATAGAAGCGAATAGAGAACCAATCTGAAATTGTCATTGAAATCAAAACCAAAAGTCAAGTCCGATTGACCAATTTTGAATCTTGTATTAAAAGGAATTTATGACATTTTGATGACATCAATATTTGGCCTAAATTCTAAAATATGTCCAATATTTTGACCTCGTGAAAAGTGTCAATTTTGAAGCAAATTTTGGCAACATTCGAAAAAATGTTGGCACTTTTTTGGTGTTTTTCCCTTTTTGACCACAAATCTGTCGAATCCAATGTGAGAACCATTTCGAAAAATTCTGCAAAAAATTCTAAAATCTTGGGGACACTGTCGGTCCTCGATCAAGACAATCCCGATGAAAATCGGTTGGGAATTCGTCGAGCTGTGTGCCGAACTTAGGTCGAAAAAGTGACGAAAAAGTCGATATTCGGATTTCGCCACTATGAACACCTTTATGTCTCAAATTGTGCTCAAACACGTTCCAACAATACGAAACTGATTTTGATAGGTGAAATTTTAGGAAAAAAGCACTTTTGAAAAAAAAGTTTGATCCGACCCCACAACATATGGGAGAAAATTTTTGAAAACTTGGCAGCGTACCCACGCTCTTAATGGAGATGTATACCACATTTTTTTATCTTTTTCAGAATGAAGAGGACTCTGACTGCATAAATCAAAAAAATTTTTGTGTTTCGGGATATATTAAAAAAACAGTTGAAAAAACGATCTAAGCAGTAAAACTGAAATTTGTATCATGTCAACATCTTATTTTTCGTTTTAAGTTTATTTTAATTAATTGCTAGACGAAAAAATCCTAAAGAGTGAGAAAACGAGAGATAAACAAAATTGACTGGTTTCTTGATGCTATCAACAAAATCATAAAATGAACCGTCGAATCATGTTCATTCACGACACCTCCTCGACTATGCAAAGTTTGAAAAAGTGGTACGGAGGCTGGTTTCTGCAAGTTTTCAAAATTTTCTCCCATATTTTGAAAATGACAAAATTTTTAAGGAGGAGAAAGTGACGTCTCGCTCTTCTCCTACACGTCACTTTTCGCCCTCTGATGGTCTCCGTAGGTGTCAAAACGATAGTGGACAGGTATTCGCGTCATTCGGTTGTGACGATCCTCGACACACGATCGTTTTCACAATTTTTGTCAATTTTCATTTCTCATTAATTTCCTTCAAACCACTTCGCAATCGTACTAAAACAACCCTTTTTGAGAATTCTGGTTTTACATCACCTATAGTTCTCTCTGGAGGGTCGGTTTTCGATCACACTTGTGACGACACATTTGCACCAACATTTTGACACTATGGATTTTTGATCCGATTTTCACTGCAAATCCTTCTTTCTCACGGTATGAGTGAGGTGTGCTCAAATTTTGAGGAGATTTTGTCGGATAGTTCTCCCATAAAGTCACTTTTTCATGTTTTCACTTCTCAACTTTTGACCGTTTTTGTCACTTCAAAACCGACTGTAGTCCCTTTCATTTCATCACTTTTGCTCCCCATTTCACATTTGATCTGTTCACCATTCCTCTTCATTTTGCTCATATCACTTCCATTTTGTGGGTCGTTCTCACTTCACTAGCACATCATTTTAGTCAACTTATCATCACTTTTTTCACAAAAACAGAGTAAAAGAAAGCGAAACAACCAACAATGAAACGGGCAAGTCTGAAACTGAGAGGGAAATTGACGATCGTGAAAATGACGTGAAATGTGACACCAATAGTGAAAATTAGGTCTGCGTTCAGGTTTTTCTCTCTTAAATACAACAAAAATGATTCAAAAATGTTCGTGAAATGTTGGATTTTCCGGAAAAATACCGAGATATGAAGTGAGCCGTTGAATGGCGGATCTCTGCAAAAGTCCGGAAAACTCAGTAAACGAGAATTAGTGTGAACTTACAGAGAAAAAGTTTCAGAGAAAGAAACATGAATGAAGTGGTTAAAAAGGATAATCAATGAGAAAATGAAGACTGAAGTGAGGCCAAAAATGAAAACATAACGAGTGAAAATGAAGTGAAAGTTTTATCAAAACCGAGTGAAACAGAGCTGAAAAAAGAAGAAAAGGAGAGTGGCATACTCGTTTTTACATAAAAGTGCAGAGATCCACGACCGATCCTGAAACTCCGCATAACTCTGCAAAAGTTCGGAAAAAGGAAAAAACGGAGCATACCACGATGATCCTACAGTTCCAGAGAATCTGAAACGCGAAGAATTAGAACGAAACGAACATAGTTGAGAAATGAGTGATCGAACCCATTGATCCTCCTTTCTGATGAAAAATCCAAAACTGAGAAAACAACGAAAGAAAATCTAATTTTGACTTTTTTAATTTGTATTAAATGAATCCAACTGAAATGTACAAGGAAAGACGTCGAGTATGTTCGGAACAAGCATTATTTGAATCAATGAGAGAAGAGAACTGTACGCTGGTCTCTGAGTATGTCAGAAATAATGTGCCGGTGACGTATGTTCATGAGGGAGTTGAATGGAGAATAAAACCAAAGTTGTGGAATCAAGGAAACAGACCTCACATTGCGAAACGTCGACACTATACTCAATCATTCGTTGAAAATGAACTGAAGAAATACAATTGTGAACTCGTCGGTGAGTACACTAGAGTTCTAGTTCCATTCACATATCGAGAGATTGGCGGAAGTGAAGTGTTCAGAATTAGACTTGATGCATGGCTGACTGCTAAGAAAAAGCCCCATCTGAGAAAACAGAAATAAACGCTCAACTTTTTTTATTTTCGGATTTTTTAATTTGTAGTAAATGACACTGCTAAAACCAATCAAAAATAGAATTCAAGAAATTCGAGACCTCTTTCCGAATACACAATTTCAATTTAGCGATGGTCGAACGTACAATCCCGACAGTAAGAATTATCAACATCACAGATCATTTCTCCTGAATATGCTTCAACACACAGATCTCGAGTTTCCACATCCAATATAGAATCTCGATCTCAATCTCATTCCAGATTTTATTGAACAAGTGAAACTTCGACAACAGATGGCGTCAGAAGATCGACTCGCTCACCGAATGATTGTTGAAAACATGAGAGCAAATCCAAGAGTGAACAAAGATGAACTGAAGAAGCAAGTGTTCAGAATGACGTGGAAACTGAAAACAATTGAAGAGAAGCTGATGGATCATTGGATGAAGAATCTGTTGATCATTCAAAAGAAAAATGAACAAATGGAAAAAAGAGAAGTGCAGACATTCGATGGATTTGATGAATGTATCTTACTCGCTGAACCACGTGACAAAGCAGCATTCAATGAATGTCTCATGAATGCACGAAGGAAGTTCAAAAAGAATGAGGTTGAGAAGGTTGAAGACAATGGAAAACCATATCAGTTGTACTTCCACAATCATCTGAAAAGTGTTGAAGAAATCACAACCTTCATCAAAGCAGTGTTCGACAAAGAGAAGGATCATCCCTTCAAGATCAGTCTTGACTTTGGAAAGATTATTGAGAGAAAAGACAAAGATGAGACAACTTACAATGACTTCAGACAAGAATTGGAGAACACATCAAAGAGTTTCCCAACGGTGATCAGAAGTTCAGGAGACATCAATGAGTATTCGAAGTATGCAATCAATCTTATCAAAGAATCTCAAGAGAGAACACTGATGGATACGAAGACAATGTACATAGCATTCCACTCCATTCTGGTTGCAGTCTATCGATTCCCAGTTGCAGGAAAAGCAAATGCGATTCTCACTGAACACATCAAAACGAGAAACGTTCGGTACAACGATTCTGAGTTCAACATCTGCTTCTTTCAATAATTGTCATTCCTCACCCTTCCTGAGGTTCCTGGCAAGAAGATATCAATCAATATGAGAAACGTTGAAGCAAAACGATTGTTCGCTGTGCATAAGAAGCTGACCCATCTCAAACCACATCAACTTACTGAGCACTTGCGAAAATATCCTGGATTTGATATTGCATGTGATATGGAGACAGTCATGCAAGAATTTAACATCACAGTTCACATTTCTGAATACGACGAAGACAAGAAGCGCTATTTCCTAAGTCAATCGTATGTCAACGAAAATGATGATGCTCGTGTTCTCCCACTTCTGATGATTCCACTCACTGCAACTCTCGTTCATGTCATGTTCATTGTTGATCCTGAGAAAATCACTGGATATAAACTCTGTCCGTATTGTCAGTCAAGAGGATTCCAAGTCAAGGATTCTCACTTCAAGACATACTACGAGAAGCATCTCAAAGAGTGCAAAGAGCTTGATGGAAAACATGTGAAGAAGATCACTCTTGACAAAACACCAAGACCATATGTTCCACATATCCTCAACAATAGAACTTATGAATTTCTGATGGCACATAAGAGACAAGACGAGTTCAAACCAACGCAGTACTACATCACGTACGATTTCGAAACGATGGAAGATCTCATTCTTGATAATCTATTCTCTGATGACAATACTCAGTTGATTTCTCATCTGAAGCCTCTCTCCGTTGCATCATCAATAAAGACAAAATCAGGTGTGAAGTCAATCTATTATGATCGTCGAGATGGAAAGGACTTCGTGAAGCAATGGATCAGAGAACTCTTCAAATACACTGAGACAGTTCGAGAGGACAACTACTATGAAGATCCAGAAATACCCTCTCAGAATGAAGTCAGTGTGATTGGGTTCAACAGTTCCAGATTTGACATAAACCTCATCTTCCGTGATCTCGTTGACAAGGATTGGAAAGTGGTGAGTTTCCTTGGATCCACAACGAAGTACAAGCAGGAATTGATCAGACACGAGAAGACACAACAGGTACTTCGATTCATTGACATGATGTCGTACACAGGACCAATGACATTGGATAATGCAGTCAAAGCCTTCGGAGGAAACACTCTCGCCGAGAGCTCGACGCCTTGCAAAGGCAAGACCACACTTCAGAAATCATTCTTTGCCTACGAATCATTTGATTCATCAGACTACGACACAGTACTGAGCAAACAAGAACCATTCTCTAAATATGAATTCTATTCGAGTCTGAACAACAGTGAAATGTCCGACCCAGATTACCAAATGTACCTTGATGATTGGAACAGACAAGGATTCAAGAACCGTTGGGAGTATCTGAAATTCTACAACATCAGAGACGTTGAATGCATGATTGCACCACTTGACAATCTCATTGATCTGAACTTCCAATACAAAGTGGACATGTTGCACAATCTCTCACTGTCAGCCAATGCTTCAGCAATCAAGTATGCGTGTGCCTACAAGGACTTTGATATCGATGCTGACTACAACGAATGTGACGAATCTGGTCCCATCAAAATCACAAAACAATATTGGAAATACAAGGTTGCATCGTACATTTATCAAGACCAGAAAGCACATCGCAGCACTGATAAAAATGTCACTGAAGCAGATTACGATTGGTTTGTTCAACAGTGCAAGAGAGTGTGCTACATCTGCAAGAGTCACTTCTCACAAGCAGTTCGACCAACACTGGATAGAATCGACAATTCGAAAGGACATTCAAAAGAGAACGTGAAGATCTGCTGTGACTACTGCAACACATACAAGTCAGACAAGGATGAACATCTCACTCGATTAAGAATTCAACTGAAGAAGTACTGCATCTGGAAATCACTACCAATGACTCTGACACATGAGCAGACCTATCACAAACTGAGAGCAGCAGTGACTGGTGGATTATCGAATGTTCAACATCGACAGAACATCAAAGATGTGACCCCAATCAATCACTTCAAATATGAAGATGGAAAAGTTGTCTCCAAAGATACAGAACATAAAATGACTCATGTCTGTGGAGTTGACTTTAATTCACTGTATCCAAGTGCTTTCTCGTCAATCAAGAACAAGAACAATCCATACACCAACCACAGAATGTACATGCCAGGAAGATGTTTGTTCACCGCAACAGGAGATGAAGAATGTCGAAAGATCATCGAAGACAAGAATCAGAAGACACTATTTGTTGCAGAACTGAAAGGACACATCGACGAGAAGTACATAAATGATTTCATTAACTTCCCACCAATCTTCAGAAACATCATTGTCAATACAACAGAAGAAAACATTGGAGAGAAGACTTATTCGTTGATGAAGAAACATGGATTGAAGACTGATGATAAGCAAAGGAAGCTGACCCAACTCTTGAGCACACACAATCAGTAGATGTTCTTTTCGACATACTATCTGTGGTTCCTCATCGACTATTGCCACTTCATTATTGATGATATTAAGAGTGTGATGGTATTCTCAAGACATGCTGGATTTGAACCATTCGTGACCTCGTCCATGAATGATCGAATAGAAGCAATGAAGGTTGGAAACAAAGGAAAGGAACAATTCTGTAAGACCAACTTGAATGGAAGCAACGGATACGATGGAATGAACACTGAGAAGTACAACTCAATCACAATCTGCAATGAGAAGAGAACATACTTGAAACAGAGGATGAAGGGATTTGTGGCGACTCGAGAGATCAATGATGACAACTACATTGTGATCGAAGACAGAGAGAAAGCATCATGCAAGACATGTCTGCAAGAAGCAGTATTCACACTCGACAATGCCAAGTTCTGGTATCTGAATTTCATCTACAACTTCATGTACAAATGCCTAGACATGAACAAGATTCACTTCTGTGAAGGAGACACAGACTCTGCATATTGGGCAATATCTGGAGATCCAAGTGCTGGAATTCATCAACAATTTGAACACGTGATTGCTGACAAAGAATTCTATGATGCACACAAATATGAATGGTTTCCCAATCCTGAAAAGGGTGTCGATGATGAGAAGAAACTGTTGGGATTAGCTATTGAAAAGGAAGGTGAACAGATGATCTGTCTTGCACCCAAGTGTTACTCTCTCGATGAGAAATGCAAAATCAAAGGAGTGTCTCTAAAGAAAACAAATATCACAAGTGACGATTATATGAAGTGCCTGAATGGAGAGAAAACTGTGACTACGACACTGAACTTCCAAACAAGAAGAGTTCACTCTGACGATGATACCAATGGATTTGAGATTGCGAAAATACAACAGCAGAAACTCAGTCTCAGTGGAATTCATCTGAAGGCAATCGTACTTGAAAATGAATCGTGTCCTCCATTCATTTATGGACTGAAAGCTACTGATTATATCATTGAATAAACACAAACTTTATTTTTGAAGAAATGAACACTCGACAGATTGATACTTTAGTGAATAGGTTACTTCGGTGTACACAGCATTCTAAAAACAAAATAGTTGGAAAGAAATGGACTTGAACAAACATATTACCAGAATATGATGTCTCTGATAGACGGGGTGAATACATTGGGAATGATGAAACATACTTCGAGGATTGGTTCAATGGAGGTTTCTCTCCTGAATTATCATTCTCTGATGGAAGAAGAGTAGTTCAACAATTTGTAAGCAACTTCCTAGGAGTTCGTATTCGGGATAGCACTGCTAAACTTGCATTCGAAGCATATCAATTTTATCATCGGACGTACAATCAGGAAGTGAATTTTTCACCACGGATTCGAAGCCCTGCAGAGGCAAGACCAATCCCAATCACAATTCCAGTGCAAAGACCAATAGCAATTGAATCGCCTGAATCTCCAATTATACCTGGACAGATCAGAAACTTGAAATCAATGGGGTTTGAATATGAATATCCAATGAAGGAGAGGAGATTTGAAGAGGAGGAGGAGGATGATGTCATTATTCCCAATCCACCAATGTCAATCAGAACAACTGCGTCCAAACACCCTGTGAGAGAGATCAGACGGTACGAACCAACTCTCCGCCCAGGAGGGCTCGAAGCCTTTAGCAAGACGACGCAGCAAGTGCTCAATAAGTTGGCACATATGAAAGGATTGTTTGATCATCAACAGAGAAACGATTCAGAAGATGAACAGATCAAAGCTGAGAACTCAATAATGAATAATCTAAAGCAAATGGAACACTTCATTACCTCACACATTCTAGATTCCAATAAAATGAACAGAGACACATTTGTTCGAGCCTCAAATAACAGAAAAATTGCGAACGAAGATATTGACTTCATTCTGACTCACACAAAACAAATCCCATTCGGAGGAAGATCATTTCAGGATTGGTATGAGGAATATGAACACAGATGGAGTGTAGCACATCCGAGGAAAATCCAGAGAGAAAAAGGAAGTGACAGAATGAGAATTGATCCACCAATGGTAACAAAAACAACAGAGAAAATTGCGTATCCATTTCGATCGAAAATGCGGTTCATGTCGAAAGCAATTACTGGTGATCCACAGAAGACATCAGACAGAAAGGTTCCACAGAATTGTGATCGACCATACTTTTCTCCCAAGTTCGGATCATGGGAAATTGATCTTGTTTTCATTCAAACACCAACGTCGAAAACAGTTCTACAGATTTACCTCTTCGCAATTAACATCAACACTAAATACCTGGTTGTGATTCCTGTTCTGGATAAATCATGGAGCAAAGTCAAGACTGCAATCAATGATCTGATAAATCATCGTGGAGTTCATGTCAACAACATTCGAGGAGATGGTGAAGCAGCATGGACAAGTGGAGAAGCATCAGAGTTTTTCAAGGATCAGAATGTCAACACATATTTCACAAGTTCGCCATTCACAAATCACAATAGAATTGTCGATCGAGTGATCAGAACAATCAGAGATGGATTCCATGACAATGCAACACAGATGGCAAATCATTCATTGATGAATCAGATGGTTGAATACTACAACATGACTCCTCATCGAGCGTACTGGAATAAATTCACTCCACAACAAGCACAAAACAATCGTGAAATCGAAGCTCTGTATATCTCCAGTTGTGAAGAACAATTAAAGAACATCCAAAGACAACAGACAACGCAGATGTTATGGAAATACAAACCAGGAAATATTCTGTTGATTCACCTTGATTTGGACAAGACTGTTGCTAAGTTTCAGAAGAAGCGTAGACAGTTTCAATTCGTGGGGAAATTCATCGAATACAAACACGGAAATGTTGTAGCTACTCTACTGAATGGACTCACATGTTTATCAAAAGTTGTCTACGTTCCAATTCAGCACACCAAGTTCCATGCAGACTCAATTGACGACTTAACTCCAGAGTTCATTGCGGAATTCGGTCTTCTCTGACCTCAGAACTGCGTTCGCTTCACTTTAATCGAATTTCAAAAATGTTTCAGATATTTTTATTTCACCTAAATGTCATCACTGAAATTATTAGAACCGTTTGATCCTGAGCAGAAAGAGTTCACAAACATCCACGACTTTCAGAGATACTTGGAGAAGAATAGAAAAGAACTGAATGAGTACACAACTCAGAAACTGAATAGGATGATTCAAATTGATGGATATCGAATAACAAAAATAAGAGGTGAGATAGCACTGAGGAAACGATATGTTGATGCTTCCACTCCTCCTAATTCACTATCGATTGATCAAAGATTATCAGACATTGAAGAATCAATTCGAACGCTGACAGACACTCTCAGCATGAGGCTTCGAAGTCTTGACGAGACGATTGGTAACCTCATCCAAGAACTAACGGACAGTTCGGTTTAAACCTTCTTTGTTGATCTCATTCAATGCTACTCCATCTGTATTGTATCGAAGAATGATTGCTTCACACTTTTGTTTTCGTTGGTAGACATTCCAGAAGTGTCGAATGTCAATTGGTGAGTTCAACTGAGGATAGACTCGACTGATTCGTTCTTTGTTGAAGCCTCCAAAGATCCACATCGAATCAATGTTTGACTTCATGTCTGCTGACAAACTGAAGAGCTCATGCATTGTCAGAAAGAACGTGAACTTTGGTTGTCGATTCTCCAGTAACAAGTCCATCATTGTCATTCTATTCTTGGATGCTCTTCGTTCACCTAGGATCCTACGACAGTCATCAAGGAGAATAATCGTCTGGAGATTCTTAACTGAGAAGTCATCAATGTAAAGTGAGTCAAAGAGATTCTCTCTGCATTCATCTGTGATTCTGTTTTGCCACTGATTGTCCATAATTTCTTCATACGCAGCTTTCGATTCGGAGAGTTCCAAGAGAAATGGAAGAGCATCCTCATATTTGACTTTCACAAAAGGAACGTTCAATATTGGTTTGAACTTGTCGAATGTAGGATCAATGTTCTTATCAGTGACAAAGACAAAGAGATGAAACAATTCATTCCTAACCTGAACATTCTGGAGCTTGGCAACCTCTCGAAGAGCATTGAATGTTTTCCCACTTCCTCTGTTTCCAACGAGGACATTAACACTGTTGCGATTGAAATTCAAGTCTGGATGAATCTGTGATTGCACTTCATGAGACACATTCCTACTAGAAGCTTCACTCAGTTTTGCATTCACGTATGCTGTTAGAGACAAGGGTTCCACCCTCCGCGAAACCTCTGGTTTAGCCATATTCGATTTGTTCATTTGTGATTTAACTCTAATTAAAATATACTTTTGGTTTTTTTATTTTGTATGAAAACACACAATGTCACAAAAGATAGTGTACGTTCAACCACAAAGAAAAGCACAAGCGAAGAAACCAAGAATGAGATACGGACCGGAGACTCAAGCAGCATTGAAACGAATCTTTGCTGACGATGATGTTCAAACCAGACGCAATGATGCTCTGTGTAGTCTTCCATCAGCTCGAGAGTATATTACGAGAACTGGACGAAATTGGACTGCGAAAGTAGAACAATATGGACAAGTTCCTGATGTGATGGTCTACGATAATGATACTGGAGATCTGATTGCAGTCAATGGTGCCATGCTAACTCCTTACAACAGTAGACCAGTCAGAGAGACATACTATGCAATGAATCCAACCCCAGATATGCGAAGACAGAAACCATACACATCGTTCAATCAAGAGAATGGAAGGAGAATCAAAGCTGTACATCGGAATTTCCTCAAAAATGGAACATACGATTTGCCAACCAATTATCGAGACATCAGCTATGAAGAGATGAAGACCAAACGATCTCAACAACCATATGCAATAATGAAGAGAGCTGTTGGTGAACACATGACAGACACATTGGGAATAACTCGTGCAAATCGAAGCAATCCAGCTGATCCCAGCAAGAATGTGTTCGACAATATGGTGTTCAATTCAATTCAATCACAGATTGCATCACTAATGTGGGATCAATGGCTTCATGATCATGTTCAGGACTACAATCCCAGTATGAAACAAAAGAAAGCCTTCAAAGATCAGATTTATCCAGTGTTTCTCCAAATGATCACTCAAGATACAACGTATTTATCGGAATACTGTACTCGCTATTCAACTCACATATCAACAGAAGTTAAGAAACTGAAAGCCAAAGCATTCAAAACAGTCACAGATGATGATATCAGTGGATACCAATCTGAAATGCCTGGGTATTATCGATTTGCACAGTTGGACAGTTCTGGAATGGGAGCTATAGATCGAGCAGAAATGTGAATTTAAAAACATTAATATATATTTTTTATTTTTATAGAAAGTGATGCAACCAATTCTAAGTTGTCAATTTACGAAACACAAGTTCTTCAGTACCAACATCAATCACCAACAATGTCATCATCGAGGATAG
>JARBJD010000630.1:0-27567 GCA_033064195.1 Blattamonas nauphoetae | reverse complement strand
TTTTCTTTGTGCTCTTTGTCTTTTTCTTGGCTCTCTTGGACTTCCGATGTGGGGCATATCTGCACTTTAGGTTTTCTTTGATCTTTTTGACACTCGTCACTGAAAGAACGTATCCATGCTGAATTGCGAAGCTTTTCGTTTCAGTGATGGCTGTTGTCATGGAATTGCAGTCCTGATTCGGGGAGGAAGGAGAGTTACTCTCTTGGATGGATTCGTCTAGACTTCCCACAAGATCTTTCTACATACTGGAAGTATTTGAGAGTGACTGATGAATGGCTCTAGCGCAAACACTGTATTCATCTTCACGGCTTCCATAACTCGATTGTTTTCTCAGTATCAACTGCAAAGACGATTGAATCCCATTATACAGGAGTGTACTGGGACATATCCTCAACAAATGATGAATCTGTCAAGTAAGATCGACATCCCTGAACAATTTACGAAATAATTGCAGGAAAATGACCTCAGTAGGACTCAAATCTTTCTTACGCATGACACCTACGACGGGTCAGAGTTTCACTGTTTCATGAAGAAGAAAACAAAACGAATTGTGGAGACAACTGTCGATTCGTTGCACCCTGGTCGGATTGGCAAAACTGTAAGAACGAAGGAAGAATCCTTTTCAAAACATACACCGTGTCACGATTATAGTGATCGATTCTTTTCAAACAATACAGGTAGACTTGTTCTGAAATGAAGAAAATAGTTCTGAAATGAAGAAGAATAGTTCAGAAGTGAAATGATTGTTCAGAAATGAAGAGGAATAATTCAGAAATGAAAATGATTGTTCAGAAATGAAGAAGAATTGTTCAGAAATGAAAATGATTGTTCAGAAATGAAGAAGAATAATTCAGAAATGAAAACAAGTCAGGAATCTCCATGCAACCACTGAGAAAAGGTTCTCGGATGTACTGACGTTGCTCCTACATTCCACTAAATACAAATTCAACGAACAGATCACGAAAGAAATATCTCAAATTCAGATGTCAAAGATCAAAAGGTGAGAAAATCATACATCAGGTTCATCCATACGGACAGCTGGGAATTTGTCTAGTCAAAGCGCCATGAAAAACCAGCGCATTTTCCCTAAACCTGCACAACTACGATAGTATTTCAGCGAGTTGACCAATCTTCACCACTATCCATTCGAGAACAGTTTGTGAGATGTTTCACATTTATAACTTTTGATTTCTAATTGTTCTGATGTGAGTCATGCAAAAGTTGGTGAAGATCTGTTCTCTGGTTCAGAAGATTCGGATTCTCAACACCTGTTTTCAGGTATTGTTGTCACTTCGTTTTGTCTGACCACATGTACTACTATGACAAAATGGGCGTGTGTGCGGGTTCAGAATGAAAAGCGAGTTTCGCATAGGACTATTTCAAACATTCAAGTTTTTCAACAATAAACGCTTCAGCATGCAGTATGTCCTTCTGTGTGAGTCTTTTGTTGAGATTCTGTCACAAACCACACCGTTTTAATGTGAGACGGGACTTATTTCTGACACCACGAGAACGTATTTGTTTTGACTTTGAGCTTTTGATGAACTGTTCTTTCAATAGAAAGAAGGGATTTTCGAATTGTTGTTGTCTTTCAGGCCTGTTGAATTTGCTTTTCATTTCTGAATTATTTGTTTTCATTTCTGAATTATTCTTCTTCATTTCTGAACAATCATTTTCATTTCTGAACAATTCTTCTTCATTTCTGAACAATCATTTTCATTTCTGAACTATTCCTCTTCATTTCTGAACAATCATTTTCACTTCTGAACAATTCCTCTTCATTTCTGAACAATCATTTTCATTTCTGAACTATTCTTCTTCATTTCAGAACTAGTTTAGCTGTATAGGCTTGGAATGAAGTGAGACTGGATGATGAGAAAAAGAAAGATCATTCGATGATCCTCATCTTTTCTGCTTAAAGATATGTCATAAACCCGATTCTGTCAGCAACGGAACCTGGGGTCCAAACAAACCATTTTGGTCCAACGAAGAAAAAGAAGTAAAATTTGAGAAATTTCCTATTTGGCGAATTCGAGAAATCCTAAAAATACTGCATGCAGCAGGAATGCACACATTTTCAAACTTTTTCCGCTCAAATCTCCACAACCAGATATCCGTTTTACACCAAATAAAAGCATATTTATCGTGAATATATCGAAAAAGACTCACAAAAACAATTTTTTGCCTAAGAAATTTTGGGCGAGAAAAAGCCTTTTTCACATCTTCGAAATACCCTAATTTTTTCAATTTTTTCAATATTTTAGATTCACCAAAAACGTTTCTGTGAAAATGTCATGAAAATCGGTTCACTGGTTGTTGAGATATACTAGTACACATTTTGAAAAGTGGCTAAAACGAGGTATTTTTAGAGTTCTCGAATTCCCCAAATAGGACATTTCTCAAATTTAACTTTTCTTAGTTGGACCAAAATGGTTTATTGGACCTCAGGTTCAGGGTTGGTGACGGACCTTTACGGATGTTAATGACGATATCTGATTATTGGAGAAACTAAAAACCATTAAATAGGCACAACCAACTGTTTTGAAGATCGTCTCTGTACAAAGCCAATTCTTTGACGAAATGCAATATGGTAATACTCTCAATTGCGAATCTGAGAACATCAAGGCTCAATTCAACCATTGTTTTGTGTCTTTCCCAGTTTTGGTTGTGTGTCAGGAAGAAATCAGCATCGGATTAGTTCAGAACGAAAACCTCTACGGAAACCAAGTTTTGTTGATGATTTTCATTTCATCTTTCTGAATATCAGAAAATCGTGAAAACAAAATTCTGATGATCAGATCACTGATATCTGAAATCCTCTTTGAATAATCTTTACTGAATCTGTTGGACCTCCGTGTCAATTTCTGGATCGTAAATCAGCGACATATTTATGAAAGTTGAAAACCTGTTGAAAAAGCACAAAACGAACCTAATCAATTCCTTTCACAAACAACCTCAATTCTCCTTAAATCCCTTCAGAAAACAGGCATCTCAAAAGAGTCCGTTTCATGTTTTATCACAAGCAAACAGATATCCTTGATTCTGCATGAAGTTGATAGCTGGTTTTGCGTAGTCATCTTGAATGTCGACTTCATGTCTTTCCTTCCTTCCGTTGAGAGCATTGGACGGACACCAATGATTCCACAAAACAATACAATTCAGGGATTGTCAAAGATTCAACAATTGGAATTCCGAATTGATTTTCATTGAAAAGGATGTGTTTTTTCTTCACTGGCTCATCTGGTCCAGTGGCTCGATCCATTTCAAACTCAGAAGTCAAGTAGTGGTAGAAGCGATTTGGGAACCAATCTGAAATTGTCATTGAAATCAAAACTAAAAGTCAAGTCCGATTGACCGATTTTGAATCTTGTATTAAAAGGAATTTATGACATTTTGATGACATCAATATTCGGCCTAAATTCTAAAAATATGTCCAATATTTTGACCTCGTGAAAAGTGTCAATTTTGAAGCAAATTTTGACAACATTCGAAAAAATGTTGGCACTTTTTTGGTGTTTTTCGCTTTTTGACCACAAATCAAGTGAAACCAATGTGAGAACCATTTCGAAAAATTCTGAAAAAAATTCTAAAATCTCGGGGACACTGTCGGTCATCGATCAAGACAATCCTGATGAAAATCGGTTGAGAATTCGTCGAACTGTGTACCGAACTTAGGTCGAAAAAGTGACGAAAAAGTCGATGTTCGGATTTCGCCACTATGAACACCTTTATGTCTCAAATTGTGTTCAAACACGTTCTAAAATTACGAAATTGATTTTGAAAGGTGAAATTTTAGGAAAAAAGCACTTTTGAAAAAAAAGTTTGATCCGACCCCACAACATATTTTGAAAATGACAAAATTTTTAAGGAGGAGAAAGTGACGTCTCGCTCTTCTCCTACACGTCACTTTTCGCCCTCTGATGGTCTCAAAACGTGTCAAATCGGTAGTGGACAGGTATTCGCGTCATTCGGTTCTGACGATCCTCGACACACGATCGTTTTCACAATTTTTGTCAATTTTCATTTCTCATTGATTTCACGTCAAACCACTTCACAATTGCACTCAAGCGACGCTTTTTGAGAATTCTGGTTTGTACATCACCTATAGTTCTCTCTGGAGGGTCGGTTTTCGATCACACCTCTGACGACACTCTTGCACCAACATTTTGACACTATAGATTTTTTGATCTGAATTTCGTTACAAATCCTTCTTTCTCACGGTATGAGTAAGGTGTGCTCAAATTTTGAGGAGATTTTGTCGGATAGTTCTCCCATAAAGTCACTTTTTCATGTTTTCACTTCTCAACTTTTGACCGTTTTTGTCACTTCAGAACAGGCTTCAGCCCCTTTCATTTCATCACTTTCTCTCCCCATTTCACATTTGATCTGTTCATCATTCCTCTTCATTTTGCTCAATTCACTTCCATTTTGTGGGTCGTTCTCACTTCACTAGCACATCATTTTAGTCAAGTTTTCATCAACTTTTTCACAAAAACAGAGTAAAAGAAAGCGAAACAAGCATGAATGAAGTGAGCAAGTATGAAACTGAGAGGTAAATTGACGAACGTGAAAATGACGTGAAATGTGGCACCAATAGTGAAAATGTCGCTTGTGTTCTCGGTTTTCTCTCTTTAAAACAACAAAAATGATTCAGAAAAGTATGTGAAATGATGAAGATTCTGGAAAAATTCCGAGAACTGAAGTGAGCCGTTGAATGGCGGATCTCTGCAAAAGTCCGGAAAACTCAGTAAACGGGAATTAGTGTGTTGAATTTGGAGAAAAGTTTAGTTGAAAGAAACATGAATGAAGTGGTTAAAAGGATAAACAACGAGAAAATGAAGACGGAAGTGAGGTCAAAAATGAAACAATAACTAGTGAAATGAAGTGACAATTCAATCAAAACGAGTTAAACAGAGCTGAAAAAGTAGAGTGGCATACTCGTTTTACATAAATGTACCGAGATCCACGACCGATCCTGAAACCTCAAATATCTCTGCAAAAGTTCGGAAAATCCAAAAAACGGGAGCATACCATGATGATCCTCCAACTTCAGGAGATTCCAAAACGCGAAGAATCAGAACGAAACTATCACTTGTGAGAAATGAGTGATCGAACCCATTGATCCTCGATTTCAGTGAAAAATCCAAAACTGAGAAATCAACGAAAGAATTTTCATTTTTGAATTTTTTAATTTGTATTAAATGAATCCAACTGCGATGTACAAGGAAAGACGTCGAGTATGTTCAGAACAAGCATTAATTGAATCAATGAGAGAAGAGAACTGTACGCTGGTCTCTGAGTATGTCAGAAATAATGTCCCAGTGACGTATGTTCATGAGGGAGTTGAATGGAGAATAAAACCAAAGTTGTGGAATCAAGGAAACAGACCTCACTTCGCAAAACGTCGACACTACACTCAATCATTCGTTGAAAATGAACTGAAGAAATACAATTGTGAGCTCGTCGGTGAGTACACAAAAGTTCTGGTTCCATTCACATATCGAGAGATTGGCGGAAGTGAAGTGTTCAGAATTAGACTTGATTCCTGGTTAAAGGCACCGAAAAAGCCCCATCAGAGAAAACAGAAATAAACGCTCAACTTTTTTTATTTTCGGATTTTTTAATTTGTAGTAAATGGCACTGCTAAAACCAGTCAAGGAAAGAATTCAAGAAATTCGAGATCTCTTTCCGAATGCACAATTTCAATTTAGTGATGGTCGAACGTATATTCCAGACAGCAAAAATTATCAACATCATCGTTCATTTCTTCTGAATATGCTTCAACACACAGATCTCGAGTTTCCACATCCAACAAAGAATCTCGATCTCAATCTCATTCCAGATTTTATTGAACAAGTTAAACTTCGACAACAGATGGCATCAGAAGATCGACTCGCTCACCGAATGATTGTTGAAAACATGAGAGCAAATCCGAGAGTGAATAAAGACGAACTGAAAAAGCAAGTGTTCATAATGACGTGGAAACTGAAATCAATTGAAGAGAAGTTGATGGATCATTGGATGAAGAATCTGTTGATCATTCAAAAGAAAAATGAACAAATGGAAAAGAGAGAAGTGCAGACCTTTGATGGATTTGAAGAATGCATATTACTCGCTGAACCACGTGACAAAGCAGCATTCAATTCTTGTCTCATGGATGCACGAAGGAAGTTCAAAAAGAATGAAGTCGAGAAGGTTGAAGATAATGGAAAACCATATCAACTGTACTTCCACAATCATCTGAAGAATGTTGAAGAAATCACAAACTTCATCAAAGCAGTGTTCGAAAAAGAGAAAGACCATCCATTCAAGATTAGTATTGACTTCGGAAAGATCATCGAGAGAAAAGACAAAGATGAGACAACATACAAAGACTTCAGACCAGAATTGGAGAACACATCAAAGAGCTTTCCAACAGTGATAAGAAGTGCTGGAGACATCAATGAGTATTCCAAGTATGCAATCAACCTTATCAAAGAATCACAGGAGAGAACTCTGATGGACACAAAGACAATGTACATTGCATTCCACTCTATTCTTGTTGCAGTCTATCGATTCCCAGTTGCAGGAAAAGCAAATGCAATTCTCACTGAACACATCAAAACGAGAAACGTTCGGTACATCGATTCTGAGTTCAACATCTGCTTCTTTCAATCATTGTCGTTCCTCACACTTCCTGAGGTTCCAGGGAAGAAGATATCAATCAACATGAGAAACGTTGAAGCAAAAAGATTGTTCGCAGAATCGAAGAATCTGACCCACCTGAAGCCACATCAACTGACTGAACACTTGCGCAATTATCCTGGATTTGATATCGCTTGTGATTTGGAGAAAGCGATGCATGTATTCAACATCACAGTTCACATCTATGAATATGATGAAGACAAGAAGAAATATTTCCTAAGTCAGTCGTATGTCAACGAAAATGATGATGCAAGAGTTCTTCCCATCCTGATGATTCCACTTTCAGCCACACTCGTTCATGTGATGTTCATTGTTGATCCTGAGAAAATCACTGGATACAAGCTCTGTCCATATTGTCAGTCAAGAGGATTCCAAGTCAAGGATTCTCACTTCAAGACATACTACGAGAAGCATCTCAAAGAGTGCAAAGAACTTGATGGAAAACATGTGAAGAAGATCTCACTCGATAAAACACCACGACCATATGTTCCACATATCCTCAACAATAGAACTTATGAATTTCTGATGGCACACAAGAGACAAGACGAATTCAAACCAACACAATACTACATCACGTACGATTTCGAAACGATGGAAGATCTCATTCTTGACAATTTATTCTCTGATGACAATACTCAGTTGATATCCCACTTGAAACCACTGTCTGTTGCATCAGCAATTAAGACAAAAGCAGGAGTGAAGTCAATCTACTTTGATCTTCGAGATGGAAAAGACTTCGTGAAGCAGTGGATCAGAGAACTCTTCAAATATGCTGAGACAGTTCGAGAGAACAACTACTACGAAGACCCAGAAATACCCTCTCAGAATGAAGTCAGTGTGATTGGATTCAACAGCTCCAGATTTGACATCAATCTCATCTTTCGTGATCTCGTTGACAAGGATTGGAAAGTGGTGAGTTTCCTTGGATCCACAACGAAGTATAAACAAGTACTGATCAGACACGAGAAAACCCAACAAGTACTTCGATTCATTGACATGATGTCGTACACAGGACCAATGACATTGGATTATGCAGTGAAGGCTTTTGGAGGAAATACAACACTTCAGAAATCATTCTTTGCTTACGAATCATTTGATTCATCAGATTACGACACAGTGCTGAGTAAACAAGAACCATTCTCCAAATATGAATTCTATTCCAGTCTGAACAACAGTGAAATGTCAGACACTGATTACCAAATGTATCTTGATGATTGGAACAAGCAAGGATTCAAGAACAGATGGGAATACCTCAAGTTCTACAACATCAGAGACGTCGAATGCATGATTGCACCACTAGACACGTTAATCAATTTGAACTTCCAGTACAAAGTGGATATGTTGCACAATCTCTCATTGTCAGCCAACGCTTCTGCAATCAAATATGCGTGTGCCTACAAAGACTTTGATATCGACGATGATTTCAATGGAGTGGATCAATCTGGAGAAATAAAAATCACCAAGCAATACTGGAAGTACAAGGTTGCATCATACATTTATCAAGACCAGAAAGCTCATCGCAATACTACCAACAATGTCACTGAAGCAGACTACGACTGGTTTGTTCAACAATGCAAGAGAGTGTGCTATATATGCAAGAGTCACTTCTCACAAGCTGTACGACCTACACTGGATCGAATCGACAATTCGAAAGGACATTCAAAAGAGAACGTGAAGATCTACTGTGATTACTGCAACACCTACAAGTCAGACAAGGACGAACATCTCACTCGATTGAGAATTCAACTGAAGAAGTATTGCATCTGGAAATCATTGCCGATGACTCTGACACATGAACAAACATATCACAAACTGAGAGCAGCAGTGACTGGTGGATTATCGAATGTTCAACATCGACAGAATATCAAAGACGTGACACCGATCAATCACTTCACATATGAAGATGGAAAAGTTGTCTCCACTGATACAGAAGATAAAATGACTCACGTGTGTGGTGTTGATTTCAATTCACTGTATCCAAGTGCTTTCTCATCAATCAAGAACAAGAACAATCCATACACTAAGCACAGAATGTACATGCCAGGACGATGTTTGTTCACCGCAACAGGAGATAAAGAATGTCGTAAGATCATCGAAGACAAGAATCAGAAGACACTATTTGTTGCAGAATTAAAAGGACATATCGATGAAAAGTACATAAATGATTTCATTAACTTCCCACCAATCTTCAGAAACATAGTGGTCAATACGACAGAAGAGAACATTGGAGAGAAGACTTATTCGTTGATGAAGAAACATGGATTGAAGACTGACGACAAGCAAAGGAAGCTGACCCAACTCTTGAGCACACACGATCAGTATATGTTCTTTTCGACATACTATCTGTGGTTCCTCATCGACTATTGCCACTTCATTATTGATGACGTAAAGAGTGTGATGGTCTTTTCGAGACATGCTGGATTTGAACCATTTGTGACCTCATTCATGAATGATCGAATAGAAGCAATGAAGGTTGGAAACAAGGGAAAGGAACAATTCTGTAAGACGAACCTCAATGGAAGTTACGGATACGATGGAATGAACACTGAGAAGTACAACTCAATCACAATCTGCAATGAGAAGAGAACATACTTGAAACAGATGATGAAAGGATTTGTGGCAACTAGAGAGATCAATGAGGACAACTACATTGTGATCGAAGATCGAGAGAAAGCATCATGCAAAACATGTCTGCAAGAAGCAGTATTCACACTTGACAATGCGAAGTTCTGGTATCTGAATTTCATCTACAATTTCATGTACAAGTGTCTAGATATGAACAAGATTCACTTCTGTGAGGGAGACACTGATTCTGCTTATTGGGCGATTAGTGGAGATCCAAGTGCTGGAATTCATCAACAATTTGAACATGTGATTGCTAACAAAGAATTCTATGATGCACACAGATATGAATGGTTTCCCAATCCTGAAAAAGGTGTCGATGATGAGAAGAAGCTGTTGGGATTAGCAATTGAAAAGGAAGGTGAACAGATGATCTGTCTTGCGCCAAAGTGCTACTCGCTCGATGAGAAATGTAAGATCAAAGGAGTGTCTCTAAAGAAAACAAATATCACAAGTGACGATTATGTGAAGTGTCTTAATGGAGAGAAAACTGTGACTACAACACTGAACTTCACCGTAAAACGGTTCAAGCATCAGAATGATGCGTTCCAGACGAGAAGAATCGTGAGCGAAGAGGACAGTAGTGGATTTGAGATTGCGAAAATACAACAGCAGAAACTCAGTCTCAGTGGAATTCATCTGAAGGCAATCGTACTTGAAAACGAATCGTGTCCTCCATTCATTCATGGACTGAAAGCTACTGATTATATTATTGAATAAACACAAACTTTATTTTTGTATAAATGAATACATGACAGATTAATACTATAGTGAATAGGTTACTGAATTGCACACAACACTCTAAAGAGAAAATATTCAATGTCAAGTTCAATAGAACCAACACTTTACCAGTATATGATGTCTATGATTCATATGGAGAATATGTAGCAAACGACGAAACATATTTCGAGGATTGGTTCAATGGTGGATTACCTCCTAATTTAACTATTTCAGATGGAACAAAAGTAGTCTCACAGTTTCTTATTGAATTCTTGGGAAAACGTTTTAGTGATTGGAGATGTGAAAAAGCATACAAGATGTATAAAGAATATCATCGAAAGTACAATCAACAAGTGACACCAATTCTCTCACCAAGAGTTCGAAGCCCTGCAGAGGCAAGACCAATACCCATTCCAGTGCAAAGACCAATAGCAATAGAACCACCTGAATATCTAATTATTCCTGGACTGAAGAGAAACTTGAAATCAATGGGGTTTGAATATGAATATCCAATGAAGGAGAGGAAGTTCGAAGAGGATGATGAGGATGATGATGATGATGATGATGAAGATGATGATGACATTATACCAATTTCACAGATGCAGGATCCAATAGAGAGAAATCCCTTCTTCACACCAACCGTGTTCAACCACCCAGTGAGGGAGATCAGACAGAATGAACCGACGACACAGCAAGTGCTCAATAAGTTGGCACAAATGAAAGGATTGTTTGATCATCAACAGAGAAACGATTCAGAAGATGAACAGATCAAAGCTGAGAACTCAATAATGAAAAATCAAAAGCAGATGGAACACTTTATTACATCACACATTCTGGATGCAAATAAAATGAACAGAGACACATTCGTTCGAGCCTCGATAAACAGAAAGATTGCGAACGAAGATCTTGACTTCATTCTGACTCACACAAAACAAATCCCATTCGGAGGAAGATCATTTCAGGATTGGTATGAGGAATTTGATCACAGATGGAGTGTAGCACATCCGAGGAAAATTCAGAGAGAAAAAGGAGGTGATGCGATGAGAATTGATCCTCCAATGATTCCAAAAACAACGGAAAAAATAGTGTATCCATTTCGATCAAAAATGCAGTTCATGTCGAAAGCAATCACAGGTGATCCACAGAAGACATCAGACAGAAAGGTTCCACAGAATTGTGATCGACCATACTTTTCTCCCAAGTTCGGATCATGGGAAATTGATCTCGTTTTCATTCAATCACCAACGTCGAAAACAGTGTTGCAGATCTATCTCTTCGCAATTAACATCAACACCAAATACCTTGTAGTGATTCCTGTTCTGGATAAATCATGGAGCAAAGTCAAGACTGCAATCAACGATCTGATTAATCATCGTGGAGTTAGCGTCAACAACATACGTGGGGATGGAGAAGCAGCATGGACAAGTGGTGAAGCATCAGAGTATTTCAAGCAACAGAGAGTCAGCACATATTTCACAAGTTCACCATTCACTAATCACAACAGAATTGTCGATCGAGTGATCAGAACAATCAGAGATGGATTCCAGGACAATGCAACACAAATGGCAAATCATTCATTGATGAATCAGATGGTGGAATACTACAACATGACTCCACATCGAGCGTACTGGAATAAATTCACTCCACAGCAAGCACAAAACAATCGTGAAATTGAAGCACTGTATATCTCCAGTTGTGAAGAACAATTGAAGAACATCCAAAGACAGCAGACATCACAGATGTTATGGAAATACAAACCAGGAAACATTCTATTGATTCACCTTGATTTGGACAAGACTGTTGCCAAGTTTCAGAAGAAGCGTAGACAGTTTCAATTCGTGGGGAAATTCATTGAATACAAACACGGAAATGTGGTAGCTACTCTACTGAATGGACTCACATGTCTGTCAAAAGTTGTCTACGTTCCAATCCAACACACAAAGTTTCATGCAGACTCAATTGACGACTTAACTCCAGAGTTCATTGCGGAATTCGGTCTATTCTGACTTCAGAACTTCGTTCGTTTTAATTTGGCGTAACTTCAAGAATGTTTCAAATATTTTTATTTCATTTAAATGACATCACTGAAAATATTAGAACCATTTGATCCTGAACAGAAAGAGTTCACAAACATCCACGACTTTCAGAGATACTTGGAGAAGAATAGAAAAGAACTGAATGAGTACACAACTCAGAAACTGAATAGGATGATTCAAATTGATGGATATCGAATAGCAAAAATAAGAGGTGAGATAGCACTGAGGAAACGATATGTTGATGCTTCCACTCCTCCAAATTCACTCTCGATTGATCAAAGATTGTCTGACATTGAAGAATCAATTCGAATGCTCACAGATACTCTCAGCATGAGGCTTCGAAGTTTTGACGAGACAATTGGGAACCTTATCCAAGAATTAACAGACCCTTCTGATTAGTCCATCTTTGTTGATCTCATTCAGTGCTACTCCAGTATTGTATCGAAGAATGACTGCTTCACCCTTTTGTTTCCGTTGATAGACATTCCAGAATTGTCGAATATCAATTGGTGAGTTCAACTGAGGATAGACTCTGCTGATTCGTTCTTTATTGAATCCTCCAAAGATCCACATTGAATCGATGTTTGACTTCATATCAGCTGACAAACTGAAGAGCTCATGCATTGTCAGAAAGAATGTGAATTTAGGCTGTCGATTCTCCAATAATAAGTCCATCATTGTCATTCTATTTTTGGATGTTCTTCGTTCACCTAGTATTCTGCGACAGTCATCGAGGAGTATTATCGTTTGGAGATTCTTCACTGAGAAGTCATCAATGTAAAGTGAGTCAAAGAGATTCTCTCTGCATTCATCGGTGATTTTATTCTGCCATTGATTGTCAATAATCTCTTCAAAAGCAGCTTTTGATTCAGAGAGTTCCAACAGAAATGGAAGTGCATCATCGTATTTGACTTTCACATAAGGAACGTTCAATATTGGTTTGAATTTGTCGAAGGTTGGATCAATGTTCTTATCGGTGACGAAGACAAAGAGGTGAAACAGTTCATTTCTGACCTGAACATTTTGGAGTTTGGCAACCTCTCGAAGAGCATTGAATGTTTTTCCACTTCCTCTGTTTCCAACAAGGACATTAACACTGTTGCGATTGAAATTCAAGTCTGGATGTATTTGTGATTGCACTTCATGAGAAACATTTCTACTAGAAGCTTCACTCAGTTTTGCATTCACATATGCTGTTAGAGACAAGGGTTCCACCCTCCGCGAAACCTCTGGTTTAGCCATATTCGATTTGTTCATTTGCGATTTAACTCTATTTAAAATATACTTTTGTTTTTTTTATTTTGTATGAAAACAAACAATGTCACAAAAGATAGTGTACGTTCAACCACAAAGAAAAGCACAAGCGAAGAAACCAAAAATGAGATACGCAGCAGAGACTCAAGCAGCATTGAAACGAATCTATGCCGACGATGATATTCAAACCAGACGCAATGATGTTCTGTGCAGTCTTCCATCAGCGTTAGAATACATCAAGAGAACAGGACGAAATTGGACTGCGAAAGTAGAACAATATGGACAAGTTCCTGATGTGATGGTCTCCGATAATGATACTGGAGATTTGATTGCAGTCAATGGTGCCATGCTAACTCCATACAACAGTAGACCAGTCAAAGAGACATACTATGCAATGAATCCAACCCCAGATATGCGAAGACAGAAACCATACACATCATTCAATCAAGAGAATGGAAGGAGAATCAAAGCTGTACATCGGAATTTCCTCAAAAATGGAACATACGATTTGCCAACCAATTATCGAGACATCAGCTATGAAGAGATGAAGACTAAAAGATCTCAACAACCATTTGCAATAATGAAGAGAGCTGTTGGTGAACACATGACAGACACATTGGGAATAACTCGTGCAAATCGAAGTAATCCAGCTGATCCCAGCAAGAATGTGTTAGACAATATGGTGTTCAATTCAATTCAATCACAGATTGCATCACTGATGTGGGATCAATGGCTTCATGATCATGTTCAGGACTACAATCCCAGTATGAAACAAAAGAAAGCCTTCAAAGATCAGATTTATCCAGTGTTTCTCCAAATGATCACTCAAGATACAACGTATTTATCGGAATACTGTACTCGCTTTTCAACTCACATATCAACAGAAGTAAATAAACTGAAAGCCAAAGCATTCAAAACAGTCACAGATGATGATATCAGTGGATACCAATCTGAAATGCCTGGATATTATCGATTTGCACAGTTGGACAGTTCTGGAATGGGAGCTATAGATCGAGCAGAAATGTGAATTTAAAAACATTAATATATATTTTTTATTTTTATAGAAAGTGATGCAACCAATTCTAAGTTGTCAATTTACAAAACACACAAGTTCTTCTTCAGTACCAACATCAATCACCAACAATGTCATCATCGAGGATAGGAGCAAAGCTGGTGTAGATAATAGAGGATCGAAGATGGAGATGGAAAGAGTGTGCTCTGAACCTGTGGTATCCAATGAACGAGGTGCTTACGATCCACCGTTGGAGACATATCCATCAGCTCCTATTCAGAGCCGTTCCATTCCACTAAGAGAATATACATCAAATATTTCAGCATTCAAAGATCAACTACTGTTAGTGTACAAGAATGCATTCGCATGCGAAAAGAAACTACTGAATAATCTCATTGAACCATCGAAGAAACTGATTACAAACCAAAGTGATTTATGTGCTCTGATTGCGACACTCACTGGAATCAACGATGTGGTGATCGAACTGGATGACCTGTCTGATAAGTGTTTATGTCTCAATAAACTCCCAGTGTTTAGAACCATTTTCAAGATCCTTGTTGGAGGAAAAGACATGAGTATTGCCTATAACGAAGCATACAACACTATTCTCAATTATGGCATTTCTCTGACGAAAGCTATACCCCGTTAGGGCAGAAATCTCTTCTGAGATTATTTCCTCGTTAAAATTATACATGAATTGTGTTTTTTATTTTTACATAAATGGCACCAGGAAGTTTCAACAAACTCAAAAATATCGGCAAGCAATTCTTTCAATTCATCAAACCTCTAGCTTCAACATTACTTCAAGTCGGTGGTGGATTGCTCTCTCAAACGAACAGTAAATTTGGACAAACTGCAGGTGGAATACTGAATGGATTAGGTGGAATGATGGACGTTTATCAACAAAATAAGGCGATCAATCGTCAACAAAAACCGCAGATGATCGAGTACGAACCTCCACGAAATGGACGATACTCAAATGATGAGATGCCGCTCTCTTCAAATTCCAAAATTCAATTCAAAGGATAATAATTCACTAGTATTCAAATATTTTTATTTTCCTAAAATGGCACCAGGTTGGTTATCAAAATTAGCAGCAGTTGGCAAAAACATACTCAGAGTTGGAGCTCCATTTCTGAATCTCATTCCCTTCGTTGGACCACTGATTTCTAAGGTCGCACAGACAGGTGTTGAGATGATACCAGATGTGAAATCGGATCAGCAAATCCATGCAGAAAAGATGGCACAATATGAGCAAGCGATCAATGAAGGAAACACTGCAGTAGCGAATAAGCTCAGAGGAGAAATACTGAGACTAGAAGAAAAGCTGAAGCCGAAAGCGAAGAAACCAAAAAAGAAAAAGTCTCGCTAGAGGCTTCGAACCCTTTTGGGAAAAGAGTAAATGAAAGTAACAATTATGTTTTTTTATTTTTGATAAAATGAACTCGCATATAACACATCTGACAAACAAAAGAACAGGAGCATCATCATTGACTGGAAATACCACTGGAAGGATAGAATACACACGAGATGATATAGGCCAAATACAACAGCAACTCATGTCTGAACATCACATCAATTACCTAATGAATGATGGAGCCCACAGTACTTCTATTCAAGAATTGAAACCATCAGAGAATTCACGCTTCTACAAGGGACAGGAAATAATCATTCCACTGACCGGGAATCAAGACATTTGTCAAATCGATGATTCCTTTAGTACGTTCACAATGACTGCAACATTGAAACTCAATAATTGGCAGACAACTTCTGGTAAACTTGGATCATGGATGAATGAGAGAATATTCATCTTTGTTGGACTCAAGCATTCAGCATCCATCTTTCGTAGTCTTACTGTTCTTCACAACAATCAGAGAATCATTAGCACAATAACAAATGATGTATCCATGGAATCTCACATCTACAACATGATCAAACCAAAGAGTCAATTGGAGAATCGAAAACACTCACATACGCCATGGCAAAATGCTTGGAATCATGATGAATCTGTTGCTGGTGTTTATATTCCATTATCAGACTTCACAGGAACAAAAGAAACTGGTAATTTATGTGACACTATTGATGTGCCAATTCGTGTGTCGATTAATCTTGAAGATCTTCTGATATTCTCTGGGATGACTGACTATCCAAGATGTCTATTCGGTGATTTGAAATTAAGTGTCTTCGAATATGTGTCTATTTGGGATTGTTTCGTTGAATCAGTGATCTGATATCCATAGCAAACTGATGTGACTTTATCTACAGAAGAAGACCAAACAGTTGAAGTGGTTGATTTGGCTACTATTTCATCAGTACCAGTGGATGGTTGAGTATGATGGACAGCTCTATCGTATTGCAACACTGGATTTCCAATTTGTGTGAATTCTTGCGTCAGAGTTGAGTATTTATTCTCTGCCATGTTTAGCATTCTAGCTTGACCTGCAATAGTTGTCATTGATTTGTCTGGAAATCGATCTCGAATCATCTCAAGAGTTTTTAAAATAACCGTTGAAACACGAATGGGACAATAAACCAGCGAATCAGTTGTCAAATGAAATCTCAAACGTAAATTACCGAAGATCGAATTCGGATACTGATCAAAGGTACTCAGAGGAAGTAGATTCACAAACGGAATAACCAGTGGAATCGTAGCAGTGTATGGTCCTTTGGGCGCATGCAATATTGGAACAAAATAGAATCCACACACACTTGGATCCATTCTCTGAACATTTTCCCAAAGACTGTTGCAATGCTTCATATTGTTTTTCTCTTCATGAGACTTGAAAGTGTGATACAGAAATGATTCGTGAACATGATTATTCTGAAGTGAATTGTCAATGATGTTTCCTTTACTATCGACGAGTCTCATATCTCGAATTGCATCTGATGATGACTTATATCCGTAGAACATTCCGTACCTTCCAGCGGTCTCTGAACCATCTCCCATTGTTGGTTGGTAATACGGAACGGAAATCGTGAGATCAATACGCAAATGACTCTTCGTAAATTCAGTCACATCATGTCCGTCATAGCACAATGGAACTTCAATCTCATCTCCAATTCTACATGGCATAGGAGGATTTGTTGGATGCACTTCTTGGATTGAATACACATGAGGTTCTGAATCCCACTGTTTCGGCAGATATGATTGCACTTCGATTTGCTCAATTAATGTCGATGTTGGTTTTGATTGATTTGATCTGATACTTCTCATTTATAGAAAAATAAAAAATACAATATCATTTTTTTCTTTTACTGTTTTGTCTCTACAAGATTCCAAAATCTTTATGCAATGATTTCAATGTGTGATTCGGATAGTACTCAACTTTTGGTTCGCCAGTACTGTATCGTAATACCCACCATGTGGTTGCAGTTGTTGCTAGAATCGGTGCTGGAGGATGTGTAAATGTTGTCATATCACCACCACTTTGACTTGGGTTGTAAACATTATAGTATGTATCGAGATTACCTTGATAGATTGGATGTGATCTCAAAGTGACAGCAGTGTTTCCTTTTGAACTGATGGAATCATTGCAGTTCGTTGGACATCCACTTCTCTGTGTTGAGAAGCACAAAAGGAAGTCAGTGTTGTCATGAATCGGTCGCACTCTTGTCATTGTTTCACGAGGATATGTTCCGTCACCAGTGAGTTTCTCTTCAACGAGAGAATCTGTCAGTGATCGCTCCAAATCATCAGGAACAGTCAGATACGAATCGAGATTGAGAGTTGACAATGCGAACTGATAGAAGCGAGCTCCAATAGTTGTAGTCGGTTGTTCTGGATAATACCTGTTTTGCATAGTCACTTGGATATTCTTCTGCATTGGATTGTGGAAGCAAGTGACTTCATTGTCGTAATGACGGAAGAGAAGCATAATATCCTTTGCATTCACAACAACCATTTGCTGAGTACAATCAATTCCTGTTGCCGTTGGCGTCTTCTGAAATGGATAGAATGAGATCTTTTCTGCCGGAATTGTTCCAGGACGATTCTGATACATCTCCATGAGTTTCTTTATCGCACCATCTTTCATTTTGTATCCAACACTCATGCAATACACATCATCAATCCGATAGTTTGTGACGTTCAATGAGATGTACTGATCCACAAATTCTGGTTCTGTTGTCACGACATTGGCTGTTGAACAAACAATGTCCTTTGTAACTGTTGGTTGCTGAAATGATTGACCTATTTGAACGAAGTTCTTTGTGCATGAGGTGACAAGATTGGTTAGGAAATATGGACGATGTTGAATGCAATTGAGAATTGCTGCTTTAATCGTTGGTGCTGCTGCTGTTCCAGTTACGAGTGATGATAGTGTATCTTTCAAAGTGAGTTCAGGATTTACAGAACAACAAACAAATGCATCTTCGTTCATGTGAACACTCCATTTCAGATCTCCAAAGAGACATCTTGGATAGTCAGTCATTCCTGAGAAAATGAGAAGATCTTCCAGATTGATTGACACACGAATTGGTACATCGATTGTGTCTTGAAACACTCCTGTTCCAGACGTCGTTGGAAAATCCGAAAGTGGAATATAAACACCAGCAACCGATTCATCATGATTCCATGCATTCTGCCAAGGTGTGTGACAATGTTTTCGATTCTCCAATTGACTCTTCGGTTTGATCATATTGTAGATGTGAGACTCCATTGATACATCATTGTTTGTTGTGCTTATGATTCTTTGATTGTTGTGAAGAACAGTGAGGTCACGAAAGATTGATGCCGAATGTTTGAGTCCAACGAATATGAATATCCTCTCATTCATGTACGAACCAACCTTACCAGCTGTAGTTTGCCAATTATTGAGTCTCAATGTTGCTGTCATCGTGAACGTAATGAAGGAATCATCGATTTGACAGATGTCTTGATTACCAGTCAATGGAATGATTATCTCTTGTTCTGTGTAGAATCGTGCATTCTCTGATGGTTTCAATTCTTGAATAGAAGTACTATGAGCTCCATCATTCATGAGGTAACTAATGAAATGTTCGGACCTGAGTTGTTGTTGAATTTGACCCATGTCATCTCTCGTGTATTCTATCCTTCCTGTGGTATTTCCAGTCAATGATGATGCTCCTGTTCTTTTGTTTGTCAGATGTGTTATATGCGAGTTCATTTTATCAAAAATAAAAAAACATAGTTGCTTATTTCTTTTTGACTTTCTTCTTCTTTGGTTTCAGCTTTTCTTCTAGTTTCAGTATTTCTCCTCGGAGTTTATTCGCAACTGCTGTGTTTCATTCATTCATCGCTTGCTCATACAGAGCCATCTTTTCCGCATGGATTTGCTGATCCGATTTCACATCTGGGATCATTTCAATACCTGTCCGTGCTACCTTAGAAATCAGTGGTCCAACAAAGGGAATAAGATTCAGAAATGGAGCTCCCACACGAAGAATTGTTTTTCCGACTCCTGCTAATTTTGATAACCAACCTGGTGCCATTTTAATAAAAATAAAAAAATTCGAATACTAGTGAATGTTTATCCTTTGAATTGAATTTTGGAATTGGACGAGAGTGGCAAATCGTCATTGGAGTATCGTCCATTTCGTGGAGGTTCGTACTCGATCATCTGTTGTTGTGGTGCTCGATTGATCGCCTTATTTTGTTGATAAACGTCCATCATTCCTCCTAATCCATTGAGTATTCCACCTGCTGTTTGTCCGAATTTACTGTTCGTTTGAGAGAGCAATCCACCACCGACTTGAAGTAATGTTGAAGCTAGAGGTTTGATGAATTGAAAGAATTGCTTGCCGATATTTTTGAGTTTGTTGAAACTTCCTGGTGCCATTTATGTAAAAATAAAAAACACAATTCATTTATAATTTTAACGAGGAAGTAATCTCAGAAGAGATTTCTGCCCTAACGGGGTATAGCTTTCGTCAGAGAAATGCCATAATTGAGAATAGTGTTGTATGCTTCATTGTAGGCGAAACTCATATCCAGGCATCTGAGTGGTGGCATCAAAACAGGTAAAACTGACATCAATTGATGTCAGTCCCCAAATTTTAACTGAGATCAAATCTCAACTCTTTTTCTTTGAGATTTTCACATTATCACTTCATCTATGATGTTCAATTCACTTCTTGTTTTCACATAATACTCTTCTATCGTTCAGTTAGCTCTTATTTCCCAAAACACACACGATCAAATTCACCAACATTTCTATTTTCGATGTATTCCCTTCATTGACTAAAATCAGTGAGTAAATCCCATCAAATTACGCATACTATCGCATTTGCGATTTGTTTTGTGATTTTTGAGTAAGAACTGACGAAATCATCAGAACCCAAAGTTCGCATTTTCATCATCTATGAAGTGACCATTTTCCTTTTTACTCTTTTTTCCATTCAAATATCATATATAAGAAGACTTTTTTGAAATGAAAGAAACGAAATGGTATTGTAGGTATTTGGTGACATCAGATCCGACTGGGATCACTGGGATCAAATCAGAAGCCTGCTCATATCTTTTCCACCAACGAGGATCTTGAAAATTGTTCGAAAGATTGGGAGTTTATTCAGACAGAGGCACTTGTCAGATAAATCATCCAATTCGATCACCACATCATTGATTCCAGTGAGAGTCGCAATCAGTGCACATAAATCACTTTGGTTTGTGATCAGTTTCTTCGAAGGTTCAATGAGATTATTCAGTAGTTTCTTTTCACAAGCGAAAGCATTTTTGTAGACGAGCAATAGCTGATCTTTGAATGCTGAAATGTTCGATGTATATTCTCGCAGTGGGATTGAACGGCTATGAATTGGAGCTGATGGATATGTCTCTAGTGGTGAATCGTAAGCTCCACGTTCAATAGTGACCACAGGCTCAGAGCATACTCTTTCCATCTCCATCTTCGATCCTCTATTATCTACACCAGCTTTGCTTCTATCCTCGATGATGACATTGTTGGTGATTGATGTTGGTACTGAAGAAGAACTTGTGTGTTTCGTAAATTGACAACTTAGAATTGGTTGCATCACTTTCTATAAAAATAAAAAATAAATATTAATGTTTTTAAATTCACATTTCTGCTCGATCTATAGCTCCCATTCCAGAACTGTCCAACTGTGCAAATCGATAATACCCAGGCATTTCAGATTGGTATCCACTGATATCATCATCTGTGACTGTTTTGAATGCTTTGGCTTTCAGTTTATTAACTTCTGTTGATATGTGAGTTGAATAGCGAGTACAGTATTCCGATAAATACGTTGGATCTTGAGTAATCATTTGGAGAAACACTGGATAAATCTGATCCTTGAAGGCTTTCTTTTGTTTCATACTGGGATTGTAGTCCTGAACATGATCAATAAGCCATTTGTCCCACATTAGTGATGCAATCTGTGATTGAATTGAATTGAACACCATATGTGACGTTTAGGATGATGACTTCAAAATTGATGAATGTGATAGGAGCAACTCTTGATACTTTCTTCATGTCACAGGGAATGATTTTGTTCACATATCTGACATTTGAGACAAGAGACAAAAAGACAAATTTATGGGGATTATTGTTCAAAAAAGAAAACCACCAAATACGATGTGCTTTTGTATGCATCTTTCCATTCTTGAACATGTTGTCAGTCTGGAACTTCCCACGATGTCTCGCCAGACGTCCCAATTGTACTGATTTGCTCTTGCGCTTTCAGGAGTTACTTTCCCAACCATTTGAAGAGAATGGATGAGAACTGAAAAACAACTTCGTTGAATTACGTCGAATCTTGCTGCTGAAGGAATCAGTATGATATTGTTGTAGTCCTTCATTTTTATGCAAATGTTTGTGTGTCGTTCTTCAGATACAATCCATCCATCATATCCTTCTCAAAAGTCGGAATCTTTATTTCTTTCATGTTTTTAACCTGTATCTCGCGGTATTGTCAGTGGTCGACAACGATGTCGGTTCGAATGACTGGCCTCACCTTGAATCGACATCTCCATGCGAGCAAACCAACCTGTTCTGCGTCTAGATCGCCAAAAATCAATTCTTGAGGTTTGATTCCCTATTTTTCCCATCTTGGTTCTCTTTTAAATGGTTCCAAACTCAGGATCAAGTCTTGTGGAGTTCCAACTTTGTTCCACTTTCCTCCAAAATGGTCCAACAGATTTCCTTTAAAATCGGTACACACTCATGAGTCACCCACACGGAACTGTATTTCACTTTCTAGACAAATTTGTTGAATAGATATTTCATATTCTCGCTTTTCTCTTCAATCCAATTTCTTCTTTCGTAATGTCATATCTCGTCTTCTTTTCACCGATTATCTCCTCTTCCATTCATGTTTCATGACTATTTTCTCTTCCAAGTCTCTCTGTTTATCAGCATCTGCTTATTGGATCGCATCAATCAGATCGCAGTCGAATACGACGTCCTTCTCCCACTTTCTTCGTTCAACCTCCTCCGCTTTCTCACAAATGGTTTGCTTTTCATCAACTTTCTGTTTTTGTTCTTCTTCCCGTCTTCATCGCGCTTATTTTCCTTTCAAACCAAATCTAGCTCTTTCTTTCTTCTCTGTCTTCTTTCCACTCTCCTCTCGCCCAGCCTGTCACTAATATCAAAATCTGACAAATATTCTTCCACTTTACGCATCCTTATGCCCATCTCCTGCCATCCTCGCATTTCCATTCATCATGTTCCGCAGACAGCGTTTCGTGCAGAGATATGCAGATTCAGAAGACTTCCGTATTCATTCTCTCCATCTCGACTCTTTTTCATTCACTTCAGGCCCCAGTCTCCCTTTCAATCCATCCCTTTGATCTCACTCTGTTCTTCATCCTTTTTATCGTGATCACTTTGGATCTTATGTGAGAAGGGATGATATTTGAATGCAAACAAGGAGGATTGAGTCATAAAAAGGGTGAAATGAAATTGCGAACCTCACCTTGCAGGTTAAATTGAACGGGAGAGTTGGGTACCTCAATTCTGAGGGGAAGAACACAGTTGGAGGGGAAAAACTCGGTCAGAGGAAAAACTAAGTCGGAGGAAGAACTAAGTCAGAGGAAAAACTAAGTGAGAGGGAAAAACTCATCGGGAGGGAAAAAACCGGCCAGAGGGAAGAATCTCCATAGCAAGGGATTGAATTTTGTGGAGTTTTTGATCGTGTTTAGTTCAGCAGGTTATAGTGAAAGACTTCCACTGCTCGGACCAGGGTTCGAGTTTGGTCGTTGTCATTCTTTTCCATTTTGATCACTTTCTTTCATATATCACTACTTCTTTCTCTCTTCATTTTTAGACATTTGGCGTGTTTGTGAATGACTGGCGAACAGTGATCGGACGATCCTGTGGATCTTTCTTTGATTCTCAGCTTTTAGCATTATTTCCACAAAGGTTCTCGATTCACTCTATTTGAAAGAAATACTTCTCAATTTATCGTCCCTTTCGCATCCAACTCTATATCATACTCTTTGATAGTGAGAGCGAGAGAAGTTCCTTCACGATGTGGAGAATGAAGTGGATGAGGTGGCTGAAGAAGTTGTCGGCTCTTATTCGGTTTCTTTAGTGTCGCAGACTTATCTTACTGTTGATGCAAGCACGGTTTGGCCTTGTTACTCTTTCTCTTGCTTGTTTCTTCGTTAGATCGTGCAATGCAGAATCGGCTAACTGAACGCCTAGCTGCGCAAAGAACGAGGGTATAAGCGGCGGATTGTGGAGCCTTTGAACGAGATGAAGCTGAAGCACAACCGGGAAGAGGAAGACGAGGAGGAGATGCGCTCGCCGTTGTCCGTTCAGCTTTCTCCGAAATCAGTGTCCAGTCAGCTACGACAGCGCTTGTTGGTGGTTGTGCAGACGCCGAATGAGCGGGAGAAGCGCAAGGGAGGTCAGACGTGGTGGCTGTACCGAACTGGAAGAGTCTGGTTACGACGTGGAAAAGGAAGGATCCAAACAAGGCAAATGCGAGGTATAAGGAGTTTGAAGTGGGCGATCGATCTGAAAAGCCGTTCAGTGAAGCGAAGGAAATGGAGGATCGGATACAGGCATTGCAGGAGCAGCGTGTGAAAGAAAACTCAAAACCTGCTATACAGCGGTAGAAGAAGAGACTGACAGATATTGTGAACAAAACAGAAGCAAGGATAAGACGGAACAGAAGAGATCTGACGAGAAGCGAAGATGGTCGAGTGATTTTGCACATGAAGGAAAGGAACCGGGCAGAATGGGATTTGTGATTATGCACCTGAGGAGTTTGGAGATTCGAAGGAAGAGACGAAAGAGGAAGGACAGCGGATGAAGGAAGAGAGGGAGAGGAGAAAGAAAAGGGAAAAAGACGACATGAGGAGAAAGAGGAGGATCAACGAATGGCTCGCGAAATGCTAAAGAAGATGGAGATGGAGACGACAAAAGGCGGAGGATGAAGAGCCAATGGAAGCAGGAGATCAAAACAACCCACGCGCGGAATGAGCCGGTGGACTTCAATTTCCACCATTTTCGAACACTTGATTCTCCCACGCTTCATTTTGTCTTCAAACACGGTTGAATGGTTCCGAAACATCGAGATGAGTGAGAAATGTGTGATGTGCAAATGTGCAAGAGAGTTGATGTCTTGATGCTTCTCTCATCCAGTCTTCGACGTGATCAAACCTTTGTTCCATCACATCTCGTTCTTTCCCCAACGCCGATGAAAATTTAACAGAGTTATTGGATTGCCTCATGCTCCAACAGGTTCTCATTCATCCTATTCTACACCTATTGTCGTCGCCATTGGGATGTTGTCAACCAATAGCTCACCAAATCTATGCAAGCTTCTAAGCCACCACAAGCGGCTAATAACCATTCGAGACCAGAATAGAGCACTTGTAGACAAAATCCATAAAGAACAGCAGCATCTCTCAGAGGGAACACGAACTGTTTGATGAACGTTCAAAGACGAAACATCTCGAGAAGGATGTCGTCAAGCTGCAAAATGTGGCATGGATTGGGTATGTATGTCAAGCTTCGGTATGTATGTCAATTCGGTATGTATGTCAAAGATCTTCGGTATGTATGTCAAAACAAAATGAGTTTCTCTCCTTATATTGGTGCCAATTCGATCAAATTTCATACTTATTCATCGTTTCACCATGTATTATATTGTGGGAGGTGATAGAAAGCAGATGAATGCCAAAGAAGTGTGAAAAAGAGATGAGATCTTCTTGAAATCTGGTGTATCACTCACGTACGATTTATGATCTATATTCCGATATATTCCAACTATCTGAAGCTCTTCTCACCACTAGAAGTGGTCTCAACTCGAAATAGAGCATCAACACCCCGATCCACCGATGTCACAGATCGTCACTTTTTCTCCGATTATCAGCAACTTCGTTTCAATTTCTCAATATTCTATCATTATAGCACCTCTGAACATGATCAATAACAATATATCCTCAGAAAAAGCAGATTGAGCACATGATATTGAAAGACACAAAAATGAATCCAAATGATCGAGAACTTTCCAGTAATATTTCCAACCGACTCTTCTCCCGTGATGGTATGTATTGATGTCCTTTCTTCATTTTGCATATATGGCTGTTGCAGAATCTGATTGTGATGTTGCGTCAGATGGGCTTGACATACATACCGAATCTTGACATACATTCCGAATGTATGCCCAAAATGTACTGGCCCATTCGTTGAAAGCGATTGAATGAATCAATACAAGCGGAAAACCTTCCTATTCAGGCACTCCTCAGACAGGATCCCTCAGCAGACATCACTCACTCGACAACACCACACGCGCATCAAGCGCCAACAGTTAAGAGTCTTTGGGACAGGGTGGAATGATCCTGGAGACTCGGACGCATCTGACGGTGAACAAGGACGACCGTGAGGTGTATGCGGAGGAATCAAAGAGTGACAGAGAGCAACTGATGAACCTTGTCCGCTATTTTCTTGGACGGTTTGTGGATCTGGACGAAATGGCCCTGCCCGACATCTCCGTCGAACAGCGCGATCTCTCAGTGGAGAGTCATCTTCTCGATCAACAGGGAAATGTCACAAACGAATCAGGTGTGATCTAGTCTCTGCTCATGATTCTTCTCTTCGTTTCCTCTCAGAATCGCTCGAATGCAACAACCAATCCGCTCTCCAAACAGAGGCGAAGGATCTGGATACAGCGCTGGATATCACGAAAGACAACCAGCAGAGAATGCTGTCAGGCACCGGCGATCCAAACGAGCGTGTGGTTCTCTCCAGTTTAATAACCATCGTCGTCATTCAGTTTATCTTCCACTTGCTTCACTCTCAGCTCCTTAGTTGTGCACCCATCGCCATGGACTCCTCGCAGCCACTCATCTTGCCTGTCGTGTCCGCGCGCGCTGGAGCAGAAGATCTCAAGTCTGTTATCCTTTCGGCATGGGTTCATTGTGTCTGGTGGTTTTGAAATGTGTCTGGCTCAACGGGTTCAATGTGTCTGGCGGTGGATTTCTGAAGAAATATGGAAGGTGTCACAATATCGTGTTCATCTGTGGTCATGATGAGATCCCCAGAGAAGGTGTAGAAGTGACAAAACCGAAAAAGGCATGAAAAGTTTCCATTCATCCGATCAAGGTTGATCAAAATAAAAATCACTTTTTCACTCTATGGATGTATTTTTTGTAAAATTATGTGTTTTGACGAAATATTGTGCAAAACTGACTATTTTCAAAATAGAGAACCTTCATGTCCTGTGAAGTGATAGTTCTCCAGGATTTCTGATAAGAGCCTCACTTTTTGAATAGCTTATCCTCCATTGACTGTTTCACCTCTCGCTATTTTAGGGAAAAGAGATGACAAGAAGGAAATAGATCGATTTTGTATGTTCCAATCCTCAGATGATCGAATATTGGGGACATATCACCACCAGACACACTGGACCCATGCCATCCTTTCTCCAGACCGTCATCGTTCTCTTCTCTTCACAGTATCTATCACTCTCAATGAGAAAAGAGAAGCATATTACATCATTCATTTCACCACAATGATGTGGATTGAGAACTTTTGTGGAAATAATGCTAAAAGCTGAGAATCAAAGAAAGATCCACAGGATCGTCCGATCACTGTTCGCCAGTCATTCACAAACACGCCAAATGTCTAAAATGAAGAGAGAGAAAGTAGTGATATGAAGAAAGTGATCAAAATGGAAAAAGAATGACAACGACCAAACTCGACCCTGGTCCGAGCAGTGGAAGTCTTTCACTATAACCTGCTAGATAAGCACGATCAAAACTCCACAAAATTCAAGTCCCTTGCTATGGAATTCTTCCTCTGGCCGGTTTTT